>VXAV01009130.1:57476-73008 GCA_013399715.1 Alectura lathami | reverse complement strand
GCACATTACATCTTAAATATACTGCCATGGTATTAATTTTCTGTAGTCACTTAGGACATTTGGAAATTCAACACTCTTGCAAAACACTGAACAAAGCAGGTCTTTCAGCACCCCTGAGAGCCACAAGGGCTGACTTCATCACGGAAATTAAAAGCACAAAGTGTGCTCCTGAATACTCTTCTCAAATGAAGTTTAATTTACAGGTAAGAAATTTGGTAAAGACTCTTATATTTTAATAAAAATTTGTTCCAAAGGAGAGTGAGAGAAGAAGAGTTATTTTCACTGGAGACAGTCGGTTACAAATAATTATGGGAATTAGCTGTGACAGGATTATTTTAAAGCATATGTCTCAGTCACCTGGCCATTTGGGCTCTGTGCCATTACCTGTTAGTAAACTAAAAGCAGAGCCTTCTACATGCTGAAGTCTATACAGACTACACATTTCCAGTCCACAGGAAATGGCTACAAAGAGTCAGAGGACCCATACAGATGTTTAGATAGAGACATCAAATGCACACAGCACTTGTGTCTACTCACGTAGAATCACTGCCCAGTAGTACAACGCCCATCATCCTTCCCTCAAGTCACAGTTACAGTGATTAGAACAATCCTAAGTGCTCCTGTGTTTTGGGCACCTTTCCTCTGATTCCAAAGGCTATTCCTCTCTTTCAAGAGGTAGAATACTTTCCTCTCAAAGAAGAAGAGAAGCTAGTTTTGATGGAATTGCTTTGCATTACACTGCCTGTAGATGCCCCCAAACCCAGATCATACCACCTTCTTTTAGACTACTTAGCTGGTCCCTAGCAGTACAGTACTACTCTTTTCTGCAACACATCTACTGCAAACTATATTACCTCTAGAAGTACATTTCATGTTCTGAAAATATATCCCAAAGCAGATAACAGCAATGGAAAATGAGTATTTTGTAAAACAGTATACAGGAGGATTTTGCTACTCCTTCCTTACTCTGGTGTTAGGACAAGTACAGAAGGAACCACAAAAAATCTGACGCCTGTTTCAAGAGAAGACCAAAACCTGGAAACAATTCACTTTTAAGAGTATTTGTAAACAAACCATTACTCTTGAGCAGTTAAAGTTGTGAGTCACGTTAAGGATCAAGCATTACTCTGATAGCTGTGCAACTATGCCTAGTACACCTCACAGGAAAAGGTTACGTTGGCATAATGGACAGCAATAGGGGTAATTCTAAGAAAGAATTCAATTGCATACAACTACACTGAGCATTCATTTGAAAAACCACGTTTCAAACGCAGCCTGCCAACAAAATACAGCCTGCATGTGGACACTGTGCTGGCAGGACATCAGTCTAGAGTGGCACACAGGAATAACAGAGCAGTTAAAGCATTAAATACAAATACAAGCTTCTTCAGCTGCAGCTTCTACAGCCTTAGTGCTTACTGTCTCTAGCCAGAAGCGATCAAGGTCACTTCGTCTCTGCTGTTTGGTTAGTGTAATTAGCCATCGGCCTCCTCGCTTGTTTTTTTCATCTTCCCACATGGGCTCAATTCCATCCTGTAAAGAACAGTCAGAAGTTAAATCAGATGTGGCCTGTACTTTTCCTCAGGCAGAACCAAAAGACCAGTGATAACTGAAATAGCACCGCAGAAAAAGTGGTTCACGATGCATCCCTGTCCAGAAATACCTCTGCACCAATACTAAAGTTCCAGAACAGTTACGAAGTTCAGCTCTTCTAGTGATTTTTTGTTTCTACAGAAGACTCGCAGCTCAAGCAGAAGCCACTTTTTAATGCAATATTGTGTAGCCAAGGCAAAGTCAAACATCCACTTTGCCCTCTCTGAAACCAGATAAAATTAGCAACTACATTCTGGAGTCCTTATTTTGAGTCTTGGACTCCGCACAGCACTGGCCGAGTGCTTTGCTTATGCGTGCAGATTACTTCACTGAGAAATACCCTGGCAGTCTCTGACTTCCTGCACACACAGGGTGAAAATAAGTGGTTTTTAAATGCTAGGGCCACAAAAATCAGCAGACCATTTAGAAGCAAGCGGCAGTCTCATTCACGCATTACCAATGGCCCCACACTGAATTTAATGACTCTGGATGCGCTGACCCAGCAAAGCAGCCAGCTGCCACTCCCATATCCACCAGCTACACTGCACTTAGGACAGTCAGCCATTAAAAAAAAGCAGGTAACTGTCTAGACAGGGAAATTCAGACAAGAAATGGCTATTAGGAGAGCTGCACTACAGAACTTCAGCTGCAAACTAATTAAATGTTCCACATACAGGATGGAGCAGTGCCAGGTCACTCTCTCAAATTTAGCACCCTCGCTGGCAGCTGCAGAGCTCAAACTACTTCATCACCTTTAAGAGGAACTCCTATGAGGTCACGACTGAAGGACAACAGCAAGAGATCACTCAAGCCCACAACAGCTGACAACTCTATACCTGTTCCACACAGTTGCTAATTTTTTGCTGATAACATGCAAGATAGATGCACATTAAGACAAATTCAGGACTCAGGCAGAAATACAGGCATGATCTGTATTTACCCTAACCTCTGAAGGGCCCACGGTTTCTTAACATTTACCAGTAAAGCTTCCCATAGAAGTATTGTTATCTTCCCAAACCCAAGCACCACCATTGACCAAAGCTGCTGGGATCTACAGTTTGTGTACAGCCTAGCGAGGGGTCCCAGCCAGCATCTGTGTTTCACAAGCAAAGCAGGGACCGGCCATCAGTACTTACAGGATTATTTAGGAATCTGAATCCAGAAAGGAAGCTGCATGTTAGAAGCACTTGTAGAGAGGTTAGGATTAATTTAGAGCTCAGATCAGATGTCCGCTCCAGACAAGAGGCAGGATTTCATGTGTAATTTCTCCTCAGCGCTTCCTATTAGCTAGCTTGAACACTCGGTCAGCATGCTTTAACTGTTGGCCTTGCGTTCAGTTTTCTATTTCATGCATAAGGAATGTGGCACTTAATTGGTGTTGTAAAAGTTAGCTTGAGGAGCGTTGTGCATCCGGCTAGTCGTGTTCACACAATACTGGAGAACATCACAATTGTGCACAGAACTGAAACATTTTAACTCATTTCACGTGACACCAAGTGACAGAGCTGGAAAATCCTCCATATCAAAAATTGAGAGTTAAATTATTCACACAAGCATCTCAAATCCAGAATGAAGATAAACATAGCCACAGATTCAAGTGTCCTGCCTTTAAAATGCTAAGGAATTACTTGCATTTTCAGAACCAAACTGATTTTCAGAGGGCATGTGTTCAGGACCTCCCCAAAATTAACACTTTTAGGACATCTCCAACTGTGGTCCTAGATGTCTGAAGTGAAATATTTGGACAGTGTCTTGCTTAGTTGGGAAACCATCAACCAACATCCACAACTGAAGAAAAAATGGTTAGCAAGCATACCTTAAACAGCGAGTAGTCACAACCAGGCATTAAATTACTAGAGAGCTGGATATGGTTGTATAAACTATTGGAGGGAAAAAAGCAGGATTAAAAATTAAGCACGATTTTAAGGTACAAAGTTCTTTTAAGAATTTAAGACACGACTGAATAACATAGAGAAATTGAACAGCATTGTCATTATTTCTGAAGCAACCCTGTTACCCAAGTCTTTTCAGCAGTACAAAAGCATTAGCATTAAGAAGGTTCTGGGCTTACAGAAGCAGAATGGAAGCTGGTTTGTCAACAGTCATTGGGTTCTTATACCACAGAAGTACCACTCCTTCCGCTAAATTTAGTTCTGACGGTTATTAGGAACTAACTCATTGAACTTTCATAGGAGAGAATGTTGTGCGCATGTGTTCTGTATATACACATTCCTGGAACAAGAACAATCTATACTTCTAAGGCAATTCTCTCTGCAGACAGATTTTAAGGATATTCAAGTTGATTTTATTCACTACAGCACTCTATGGCTGAAGACTGTAGGCCTGACAATTCAAATTGACTTAAGAACTCTAAAGGCAAGAAGAGATGACTGAAAGAACAAAACAAAACACACTCAGTTAAATTCACAACTGTGTAATTCAGAGCTAAGAAGTCAGGGTAGTATATAGCCTCCTAGCAAGGAGACACATGCTTGTTTCCTGCAGTGTTGCAGTCAGGCTTCAGGAAAAGGCCTGCATGCGTAACAGTGACCTCTCCCTTAGTGATCTGGAAGGCAGCATGCAAAAAAAAAAAATCCACCCTAAGAACCCTAACACTCAAGGTAGCACATAGTACCTAACAAAGATCAAGTATGTAATGCATTTTTCCATTTTCGCTCTCATGCTACTTGCATAGCACATTGTTCCCCTGTCTTTCATCATTTCAGAAGGCAAAATCTTCCAGTAAGCAACCTGAATTTAACTGAAGTGCTAGGGAAGAACAGGCCTCTCTTCAAAGGCTTTGTTCTTGCTGTTTGAGCTTCATTGTTTTCACAGACTTACTATTCAGAATGAAGGTAGTTTCTTCTGTAACCTCTAAGAAAGCTCTTTCAAGGATGCCATTAACTTTCAGCAATCTTACAAGTACTACACTCCAGGTTCAGACATCCTTACCCACCTGAAGTGAGCCAGCTACCTGAGAATGTGACCAGCTAGCAGAATTTGGAGCTAAATGACAATTGGTTGCTCAGAGTTTACAAACTCATGTTAGTACAGAGCAGCTACTACACAAATACAGTTTTCTAGATACGCCCTGTGCATATGACCATAAGCAATGCTGACAGCCAAAAAAAAGTGCATTTCAAATAGCAAGAACTCTCCAATCTCACTTAAAGGTAACATTCTAGCACATTCTAGAGAAAGAGTAGACCCTGACCTTCAGTTTTGTGAACATTTCAAATTACATCCAAAAGGTTGCTGTTAATGGAGTATTTCCTTTATGTTTTCTGACTTTGGCATAAACTCTGCTGGCATATGCCGGCACTGTGCAGATTGGAAGTCTTTACTTACGCCCAAAAGTCTTCAACAGTATCAAACTTCGAGATCAGACGAAGATTTGCTTGCCAAGTTTTGCTCTTGTCATTTTTAAAAAACCAGAGCGCCCATCTAAAGCGGAACAGAACACAGAATAATAGCATCTAGAAATTAAAGCACATCAGAAGCAAAATTTGGTGTTATTATGTACCAGCCAATGGCAAACCAAGAGACTCAGCATGGAAGTCAATGTTCTTTAATAAGCAAGATGAAAAACTCAGTTCTTAAACCTAACTCCACAAATCAACAATGTTTGTCTTCCAGTTACAACAGTCATGGGAGACTTCATCATTCCAATGATCCAAATACCTCTGGATCATGTTCAAGACTAAGTTCAAGCCTCAAACGTTCCCCCTTGTTGCCTCCGGTAAACTTTAACCTTCTGCCACCAACAGTTGTTACCACCCATGCCATCAAAACTAGCTCCCTCTCCCATAATTTCATTGTAAAAGCCACAAAAACTGACTTTTATCACTCCGAAGTTACAGAAACAAGTTTCCCCAGCATTCATACACTAGGGGAACAAGTTTAAAGAGAAGCTGCTTTAAGCTTATTAATGGCAACAATCTGCAGAACTACCAACTTGATCTATATACATGATCTGTATACATGAATACTTCATGAAATTTTCCACTCTATTTTCTTCAGTACCTCCACTGAGAACAAATTTCAACACAGCGTAAACTGAATCTTTATGCTCAAAGATGTTCCTTGGGAGTCTAAAGAACACTGTCTAAAATGCTAGAACAGGATACCTGAGGAAGCATTTAGCAACACAGGCTTATTCCTCATTTTGTCCCTTCAGTATTGTTGAGCTCACTCACTGGAGTCGGTTTATCTTCCCAGAGTACTCCTGAAATCATCTGGTGTCCGGCTGTTGCTTTGAGACTTTTCCTGACATTCTAAACCCTGTTTTAGAAGTTTATTATTTTCTAGAAAAAGCCTCATGACCATTTGTAGGGAAGGGTCAGCAACAACTTAAGCCAAGTCTTTACAGGGAAAAGGAAGACAGAAGTAGACTGGAGAGAATGAGGGGAAAAATGAAACGCAGCACAGTTCTCGTTTGCTCAAAACAGAGAAAAGAGTAAGGGGCCACGTGGCAACAGGTTCTGTTTAGGGCAGCACTTCGCTGTGAGCGCTGGGCACACCACAGCAGCTCCTTAGCTCTGCAGCTTACAGCATGCTGTTTGGGGAAATGACTTCCGAGCTGCTCTACTTAAAGATGCACATTCTGCTGGAGTCAATGCTGTGCACATTTAAAGGAATTCAATCTTTAAGCTTAGAATTTCTCTCTTGCAGGAGGTTAGTCCAAGTGCAGGTTCATCAAGAAATTTTGTACTTCACCATCTCTGCAGCAGTCATAAAGCAGCAGCAGCTTACCAAGAGGCGCCTATTTCTGCACACTTTAGCTGGGAGGGCTTGGATTTTTCGGTACCTTTTCTTTATTGTCAAGTGCTGCACTATGTTTTTCTTGTTAAACAAGAAAATTCAAGTGCCTTACAGCTTTTTCTCTTACTGAGACATCAATACAAACACGTGTTAGCTCCTCACCAGGTTTCTTCTGCTGTGCTTCCTGCAGGTGGTGGTGACATCACCACTGTAGACAAAACTATTCAGATGTTCCAGTCTAGCGATAAGCGCTCTGGCTGGCTAAGACTGCTTTACTACTTTTGGTCTCAAACAAAAAGAGAAAAAACAAGATATGAAGGAGTAGAACTGATTGAAAAAAAAAAAAAAAAAAAAACAAGAATGAGAGCTTTATTACTGGCCCTTTAATTGCCAGAACTATGAGGCAGAACAGAAGGATTTCCAGCTCTACCTAGGAGCAACTTCGTCACAGGCAGCAGCCTCTTAAAACACACAAGAAAAGCAACAACAGCTCTGCTCGCCTCCAACTTAATAGAAAGCCTATGCTTTCCCAATACCTGTCTGCAATATGAGAACTTGCAAAAGATTTCAGCTTCCTTAACATCACTCTGAAAAGGCTCTAAGTTCAAACCAGGACCAGATTATATTTCCCCCTTCAGCTCCATTCATTGCAAAGACCTTTAAAAAACCATTGAGAAATCTCAAAATGCTTCTAGAAAACAAGTAAGGTAAGCAAGGCATCTGGAAAGCCACAGGCATTCTTCTGCCTTTGGCAAAGTTACAACCACCTGTCCGCGCTACCTACCTGTTCTGTAGTGGATGCTTAATATACTGTTCGGGGCTGGCAACCTCCTGAGCAGGTGCTGGCTCGGTTTTTTCCTCTTCTGAAGGTTGAGGGTTGGGAGTGGTTTCCTGTTAGAAGAAAGGAGTTATTAGTAAGTTCCTTCTCAACTTTTATTAAGGTACTTCAATTCTTTGAAGTAACTTTTAGACCACAGAAGCTAAGAATTCCTAACTCATGTTGGATCGGGGGGTGTCAAGTCACACCGCAGATTCCTCGCCATCTGAAGTGGCCCATAATAGTGGCTGCAGGGATGCACGTTGTGCTGGCCATTGACTTGCTTCCTGCCATTTGCTCCCAGCTCTGTTTGCTGAACATGTTTGTCTTAATTTGAGATGGCGACGAGTTATTTCAGAAATACATAAGATGGTACATTATCTAGCACAGGCACCTCTAGATTAATTCCCACAACAGTAATAACTTCAGAATGAAAATATGATGTCTGGATCAGACAAAGCATCATTGGAAGCAGCTACACAGTCCTTGCTTATTTAGAAAAATGCGTTATTACAAGCCTGAGACATGCCTGGAACTCTTAGGTATGAAGTCGGCTATTACAGGCAACTAGAAACCAAAGTGGTGAGCAGTTATCTTTATTTGCAACATTACTGCTAACAAAGCTTTGGGCACCAAACAACATTTGGACATGTATTAGCTCTCAAACATCTGACAAATAAATTTCATTACACATGGTTTACCATAGATTAGACCGATTCCATGCATTATTCCTTTCAATCTCTGGAGAGCACTGGCAATGGCAAATGTATTTTAACAAAAGCAGTGAAATAACATATTCCCTTGGCATGTGACCCCCCTCAAGTTTGTCATTTGAAAAACCACTGTGCCAGGTCTGGAATTCTAATGCCATTCCTTCAGAGCAGGAACACAAAGCTCTATTGTGAGGCCAAATGCTGCCCCCAGTTACCCCCTTCTCTCCCTGACCTGCATCCCTGCCAGAATACTGCAAAGAAATGAGAGAAGAGCTCACCTCCTCCAGCTAACACAAAAAAGCACTTCAGGAACATAAACAAATATGAACTACCGCAGACCCGAAGACTCTAGACATTCCTAAGTACAGCAATGCAAAAGTAGTATGTAAAACTGAACTTAACCTTTGTGGTCTTAAAAGAATAAAGTCACGTCCAAGTGGATTAAGTCAGTCATCTAATTAAGGGAGCAACTTCCACCTTACTCAGTGCATCACCAGGGCTGCTGAAAAGTGGAATGGATCTGAAGCGATAACAAGCAACACTCAACCTTCACAGGACCAGCTGGCAAACTCCTCTGACAACATCTAGAGAAGTGGCTCAATACAGACTTTGATTATCAATGCACCTAGCACTGTTAATTAATTACAGCAGTATGTTTTACTTCAGAGAAATTGCACCTTTATGCTTGGGGGACGGCAAAAAATAAAGCATGCTTACTTTAACAGCCTATCTAGCAAAGATCTCAGTTCAAAAGCAAACATAATTTATCTCATACTTAAGAATGCTTTCAAACACTCCTGTGCTCACAGTGAAGAGACCGAAACGCAAAGGCCTCACCGCGACAGTGACAATTAGGGCACTGCTGTGGTACACACACTACAAGGGTCAGGTAGTACAACCTCCTGCCTCTCTTAAGAAAGCAAATGCTCTCTGAAGATGCCCAAATGAGGGCCATCACTGACAACCCACAGGAGCGGTCTTAGGCAATCTGCCAATCTCCTTCAGTGCAATACTCTAAACAGTTCTTCAAAGAAAATTAAAACTTAGCAGCAAGTGCTTCAAACTTTAGAGTAAGAGGTCTAGTGTTAGCCCCATCTATTCTGAACTGATGGACCAGACAGACACCTTTCCCCTTAGTCACACACAGGGGCCCCAGAGAGGAAATAAAGACGGTCATTCACAAAGGCTGTCGAACACAGCACAGGAGCATTTCAGCATCTCCCCTGAGCTACAGCTTGCATTACACTACCGGAGGCCAAGGCGTACACAGAACTCATTTTAAGTGTTGCCCTGTCAGGGACCTAGATTGAGGAGCTCAGGAAATATTAGATGCAAAAACAAAAAGCAAAAAAAAGTCTTGCTGGTACTTTAGAAGTAAACTAAGCACAAGGTTTTGCGCTAATGCTCACTTTCATTCACATCACTCATTGGTTGCAAATCAGTTGTAAATATGAGATGTCACAGTGCTATTGCACTGAAGATTTTTTTACATCCAATGGTCTCTTGACAAACACAGAGCACCTTCCAAAAACCAACTGTACTTGAGAATCCCAGTCGTATCTGCTCAGCAAAGAGCCTCCAACATACAAAGAGCTGATCCTAACATCCCCCAGAAGCTAACAATGCAAAGTGGAAGAACCAATACAAAACCAGGCACATGCAGGACTCCTAAAAACGTGTAATTTCACATTTTTAATACAAGACAGTATCAGAAAGGCTTAAGGTAGCACCTGCAGACACTGCTGAAACACAAGCCTCAACACCTGCCCCATATACTGATGGTCACCCTTGACAGGCTAACCACAGGGAAGTCCACTTCAGAACAAATGGAAGACATCTGACTGCGCAGATGTTTGTCACCATAATAACAGGTCTCCTAAGATGTTCCGAAAGCTCTGTAACCCTAATGAAACTCAGCCTACCCATCCTCTCATGCTCTTGAGCAAAACAGTGTGTGACAACCCACTCCCAAGGCCTGGCCACGGCCTCAGCCCAGGATCACGCGGCTCCCCTCGAGCATGACCCCAGCCCGAGGAAGACTGCACCAGGGACAGGCAGAGCAGCACCCGCCACAATGAACCTGGAAACAAGCTGGAAGCGAGGCTTTCTGTCACAAAACTTGTCTGCTGCATCTCAGGCAGAAGCTTGAAGCAGCTGATTTGTGCCCCCGTTTATTTCCCAGCGCTATCCATCACAACAGACAACACTCCATCTCCAGCTAGTTAACCGTATCGGCTCCCACTTCTTCCCATCTCATCTCACCACTGACCGGTGTTTGTGCAGCATGGCACTTCCCACTGATCAAACACAAGGGTGCTGGTTCACTGAGCGCCAGACTCCATTCCCTGCGCCCAACCTCCTCCAGCGACTGAAATCCTACAGCGAACCACAAGCACACACCAGCCCAGCTTTTAAGCGACTCTATAAATACACCACGAATGCAAGTTATGTTTTACATATTCTACCAATTCACACCTTGAGATCTCGCAGCTGCTGCACTATTAAAGCCAGACTGCCTCCACCCGCAGTTCCTGAGATTCCAGATTTACACCACTCACAGCATTTTACTATTGCTCATGGCCAATGCCTGCTTTAACCTGACATCGACTTTGCGTCTGCCATTAAGCTGAGCCATCACCGGGTTTGCTGCTTTTAAAACAGAGGTAATAAGAGGGCAGCATTACCAGCCAGACTGGAAGCTTCCTACAGCCAACCCCATTCCTCCTGCACAACACAGCTCGTAATTAAAAGTGACATTTACTCACTGCCCACATGCTTTTTGATGTAGGAATCGGCGTGCAGAAGTCTACAAAACATTCGCCTACTCAGCATGCAGCACCTGTGCCTATCTGCACGTTACCTGCACCCTGACACCTGCAGTTTCACTGGCGTTGCTCATCCCTCCCGCGCAGCACGTAATGACCAGCGTGTCAAGGGAAGGGACAGGAAACGGGTGCTGCTCACAGCAACAACTGCTCTGTCAGGTCTGCCTAAGAGGAGCCACCAGCCCAGCCAGGTCCCACCCGATGTTTGCAGGTGCTGCCCAGACCGCATTCGTGTCATGTAATGATGCACAGAGGTTGGGTAGGAAATCTGGCTAAAGGGGTGACACGCATGGCCCAGAAGGATGCAACTTGGCACCGCTGTGCACTCCTGGTGAAACCTGAGAGAATTCAGCTTGTGGAAGATGCTTGTGAAGTTTCTTTGCATTAAACCAGAAGGATTGACACCTGAGAGGTTCCACCTCCTTGTTTAGGGTTTCCAACAGCGCAAGGAGAACGCACATACCCGCTGGCAGACATCTAAGACAGAAGCACAGGAGTTACCTCCTGTTGCAGATATCTATATCTGCACTACAGTTAGGACAACAATCCATGAAGTACAAAACTCAAGAGCTATTTATCTCAGATGTTTTGGACAGAAAAGGGACTTAAGCCCACCCACAAGAAAGTACACGTGCTGTAAGAAAACAGAAAATATGCACAGCTTTCTTCACATCAGCAGGAACTGAAGGACCGCTACCCAGCTCTGAGGAACAAGCACACGGAGGTGAAGATCACACCTGGTAGGTGTACTACCAGCTGGTGCCGAGGCACCGACACTGCAGATCCTCAGAAGGCATTCACGATTACAGCACCGACGTGGGACGGGATCGTAGCCGAGTGACACCCACCAAACCAGAACAAATGCGACGTGCGCAGGAGGACAGGAACGTGACCGAAGAACAAGTGGCCCCACATCTCCCACCAGCCTGTGCTCCACTGCTGCCCTGCTGCTGGAACATGAAGCCCACGGGTGGGATAAGGGGATCTGCAACACCTGACACTAAGTTCCTAGACATTCGCACAAGAAAACAAGTTCCCAAGAACCGCTGAGGAGAACAGTTCAGGTGACTCAAGGAACAAAGGCCACGTGTAACGCCCCACCTCCCCCTCCCACACTTCCACGCAACAGACACAGAACCCCCAGCTCCTGCAGGTCCATGGAGCCACTCTTGCAACCATGGAATTGCACGGTATCAGCTGAAAAGTTAAGATGTTCCATTTTCAGAAATGAATTAAAACAATTTAGAGTGTATGGATGCTCAGGAGGTCCGTCCTCCGCCACAAAAACCCAACTGGTAACGCCCAGTTGTTGCAAAGCATGCAAAATACACAAGCTACCTGCACAAACAGCACTGGATGCAAGAAACACCGCGCACTGGTTACAAGATTATTCATTTGAGCAGCTGTTCTGCACATTCAAAAGAGACTTTTAAATACTTCCAGTTTTACTGCCTGATATTCACTACGCAATGATAATCAAGGACAAGTGTCACTTTCAGGCAGTTAAGAACACATTACGCAGCACAGCTCTGCAGACCACACTTTTAATACGCCCACAACATGTACAATTAAAAGAAAAAACACACCAGGTTTTAGGACTTTTAAGAAATGAGTACCACAAGTTTCTATTTAAAAAATAATAATCTCAAAGAAGTGAAAGATTTGTTTAAGAAAAAGTCACTAATTCTTCTTTAAAAATTTTTTGTAAAAAAATCTGTATTTCACACTGCATTCTGCCTACCAGTATCCCTCATTTGACTCCCCTCCCTGTCCCTCAAAGCTCACACTGATCCTTACAAAGCTGCCGAAGGGTCGCATTTTGTCGCCGACATTTCCCAGGTACCTCCACATCTGCAGGTTGTAGATATTCAGCCTTATTTCAAGCTAACGCATAAGAACAGCATACAAGTTTGAAATTTTATAAGCTCTGTGAAATATATTTGTTCTTAAATTGCTTTCAGAAAGATGTTTGTCTCGGTTACAAAGTGTCCGACACATTCCTCCTCTTACAACCAGAGTACGGTCAGAACACTGCGCAAGTCAGCCTGTGACAGAAGCTGTTATTCAACGGCGTGCAGAGGCATTCCTGCTGCATTTCAGAAAGCTGCAGGAACAAGCAGCTGCGCTCCCCATACTACAGCTGGGCACTGCCCTGGCTGCAGCCGCAGCAGCTGACTGGCATTACCAGGTCTTTCCTCTACAGCAATAAGAGTGGACCTGAAGCTGAATCCGACCTGCACTTCGCTGACGTGCTAACTAGCATGTAACTAACACAGAGCGAGCATCTTTCAGCACAACCTGTATCTGACAAGCTGCTCGGAGCTCTGCAGAACCTCAAGGCCCCGTACCGCTGCGTCTGTAACCCCTCAGAAGTAACGCTACCTCATTTAAAGAAAGGCCAGTTCAGTCCTGAGTCCCACCTATGGATGGCAGTTGTGTGAACAAGTGTTTCTCAAGTTACACGAGCTTCACCTGCATGCCTTGCCCCCAAAATGAGAGGCTGTACTCCTAACAGCTGCATTTGCCCAAGCGCAAAGCTAACTGCCACGACACAACGAACCACACGGCCCATTTCCAGTCTGAGCGCTAAGGGATGAGCTGCTCCCACGTGAGTTACTGTCATGCTAAAGTTTACCCCACTTGCAAGTTAGCTTCTGCACGGCTGCATTTTAAAATCACCTTTGGCAAACTGCTGCTTACTAAGGCACTACTCTTGGTTGTGTTGTTGACTTTGTGGATGCTTGCGCAGTGTTATCTGATCACGTCTAATCCTCAACAGTTCCAGAGAAGCACACCAATAGGGGACACTTCTGCATATTCTGGCAAATTAATCCAGAACAGTCTTAAAAGAGCCGCCATCTGGGTAGCACAAGATAAGAATAGATAGTTCCTACCTTTCAGTTTTGCGGAGGCTCAGGTTTTCTCTGCAGTGGAAGTAAAAGCCACTGTGCAACAGACTCGTATTTACTTAGAATGATCTTGCTTTCCTTCGCAGCTTCCATGGGACTCTTTACTGTACCCCAACCTCAAGTCTCAATATTCCTGAACAGTTCCAGTAAGTTTTTCTAGAACCATTTTACATCTTGTTAAGGGGCCAGAACTCACATGTTCTCAATCACTACATGCATCACTGATTTTAGTGGGACCCTGCATTTTAAAAAGACACATTGATGTGTGTTCTGCATTGGCTGAGCTACATTTTCACTCTAGGGAAGCACCACAAGGCAAGGAGGGAGGGCTGGCGCTGCCCTTTCACTCCCTAGCTCATTTCCTCCTTCGCTGTGAAACACAATGAATCAAGGTTACTCCGCAGTTGCACAAAATACTTCTTGCAGTATAGCTCCTGTCATAAGATGATTGCTATAAAAACAAATCTCTAAGAACCTCGGTCCAGATTTTGAAGGTCTGCAAGAAAAGGGGCTCCCTATGATCACCAGGCGATCAAATCCCTGACATCCCCATACAATTAATTTGCTCAACGGAAAACTACGTAGTGTTTATGCAACATTAAGCATCTCAGATCTCAGTGTGTGGGTTTAACTCAGAGCATTGGTAGGAGAAGCATAAGCCACCTGAAAGGACAATAAATAAAAGTTACTTAAATGCATTTGATAATAAGCAAGTATTGCTGACACTTGCTTCCTCAAGGCAAGCATGCTTCACCAAAAGCAGAGCATTTGGCAGCGCTACCTGACCTGTCCCAAGCGCTGCCCTGCCTTCTGCTGCCACTGGGTCAGCACAGCTGCTTATCGCTGCACGGTGAACTGCATCTGGGGAACCAAACTCACAGGGAAAGGTGCAGCAAAACCCACTGTCTGTAGCTGGCTGAACAGCACCCAGACCCGGCTCTGCATGGGATCGCACACTTGTGCAAAACGAGCGGAGAGAACACCACGCGGGCAGGCTCGTGCCAGCACCACGGCTAAGGCAGTCACAAAGCCATGCTCTCAGCGGCACTTCGACCTCCAGCGGCCGCCACTATGACACATCGTTTATCCCAGCGCCTATGAAGCTCGGTGACCATCACAAAACGCTTTCTGACAGGAAGGCCTCACCTCTGGAAACGTGGCTACAGCTCAGGAAGGCCAGGTGCTGGATACAAAACCAAGCGTTTCACGCTGCGGCTGGTGACCATGAGAAGGGCACTGCAGCTCACTGTCCTACCGGCTGGTATTCCTGCTCTCCAGGACTGCCAGGCAACTTAAATGCTGACCAACTCCACTCCTTCTTGCGGATAAAGGAGCTTCTTTTTGTTCATGGAGGAAAATCGCAAGAAGAGAATCAACGTGCCTTACGTGGGGGCATAAGACCACCTCCCTCGCAAACCACAGCTAGCCTTTATTCAAAAACACGAAGCGACTCTTGCATTTCAACGCTGCCTGCATGCTCCCGAGGACACCGTGGCTACGCGTTCCGGGCTGGCAGGAGGCAGCCCGAAGGCAGCCTTCCCGCAGTTCCTCCCTCTCCTCCAGCAGCAGCAGCACATCCCCACCACACGCGAGCACGTGGGATCCGAGCAGGAACGGGCCTGGGACCGGCCCCAGCCGCTGCGGATCTCTGGGGAAGCACAGGCAGCGTCTGTGCAGGAGCGCAGCATCGCAAACGCACGCAGAAAAAGCACGAAGTTTCGGATTGCTAAGGAACCTACAGAAAGCTTCAATAAAAGTACAGGTTTTGGGGCAGAAAGCCGACATCAACGGGGAAAATTTAAAAACAAACAAACAAACAAACAAACAAAGCCACCTCCGCCCGCAGCACCCCTCAGCCTCCCGGCCCCAACCGCAGCCTCCCGCCGCCGGCCGGCCGACCCCGGCCCGCCGGGG
>VXAV01009130.1:29123-47745 GCA_013399715.1 Alectura lathami | reverse complement strand
AGTGGGCAAAACGAGGCGTGCTCATCGGATTCCGCCGTGTGTGCCTCTGTGCCTGCATCGGCTCTCGGTCTGGAGTTGCATGCCTTTGACAAACGCGGAAGACTTGTTGCTCCGCAAACGGGTTTTCTGGTTCCCTGAACTAGATAAGAGTTTTCGGGAAAATGGTTTGGTACCCTACTTTTTATTGTCTTTCAAGTGTCTTTGGATGTTTTACTTCAAGGCTGCCAAACAAGGAGATTCAGGTTAGGCCAGTTGTCATTGAGCCATCAACTTCTGTGAAACGTATTCTGCAGGCCTCAGCTATCCTCGCTTCTTACTGTAGTGGTGATATGGTTAGGTTGTTAATTTAAACAGAAAGAACTGCTTGATGGCCGAGTGTGTGGGTTTTTTTTTTTTTTTTTTAATAACTTGAAAATTTAACAGTAAGTTATGTAGCTTAAGACTTTGAGTCTTTTGTATGCACTATTCCTGTTAACATCAAGCAAGGAAACACGCTTCAGAGACCAGTGGTGAAGTTCACTGCAGGAATTATACTTCAGGGTGAAGTCACTGAAGTTCTGTAGATAAACTTGGCAAAAGCGTTTAACCACATCAACTGGATTAATGTACTAATTGACCAAAATAGTTACTTCTGAGTCAGGATATAAACTGATAGCTATTGTTTGCATAGGGCTTGGGGAAAACTCCCTGCGCGCATGTAACACACCCACTGCGCGGCTTCTGGTACTTTCCCTGAAGCCTCTGGGGCCAGACGCTGGGAGTCAGTGCTAAATTACATTGACTGCAGCTCAAAATTGTTGCAATGATTCTGTACCTTTAGTTTCAGTGTGGTGCTTATAGGTGGTTTGTAGGATTTGCTCTCAGTCTTACTACCTGTTTTGACACGTCTGATGTAAAACATCATAAATGCATTTGCAGCATGTGCAAGGATTAGCTGGTGATGACAATACTGTTTTTTAACAGATCAAGCAGGCCTGCATGGGAAGTTCTAGTAGTATCTTCATTCCCCTCCATCCCATCCCCTAGTCAGCTAAGTTTACATAAGATGCAGAGATTCTTTTTCATCTATTAGCTTTAAAATTCTTCTAAAATATCTGCAACTGCTGTAAGGTAAAATCACCAGAAATATTTATTGGCTTGTTAAGATAAGCTGCCAGATAACTGACCACATGCTTGTAAAGCTGCCTTGCCTAGGCAATAAAGAACGGAGCTGGGGATCCCGCTTTTCTTAGTTCTGAGTGACCTTGGGTGTGTTCTTTCTCCTTGGTGTCTTGATGGGTCTAGCAGGTAAGCATAGTTGTTCCCCATAGGAAAGGTGCTTTGAAAGTTCAGGGTGAAGTACATCGTAGGAGAGAGAAGGAAATTAATGGCAGGCTGTTTTCAAGAAGTCGCGCACTGCGAGAATAGCCCTCGTGTTCAGCCTGCAGTGAGGAGCTTCAGTCCTCCTTAGTCCCCTGCACTGCCCCGTGTGTGTGATGGAGGAGATGGAGACTCACAGGCGTCTTGTGAGCACCAGGTACCGTCAGAAGGTAGGTGAGGTGCCACTGACAACCTGGCTGGCTGCTTATATGGGCACAGAGAGGCTTATCATTGCTGGGTGAAGGAGTCTTCAAAGCCAGGGCATTCCCTCTGAGCTCCCAGCAAGTTTCAGACAGCAGTGCTGGAGTGGTTAGCATCTGTGAAACTTTTCCTAGGGTTTCCCCTAAGCGGTTTCCTTTCCATTGTGGCAATACATGCCCAACTAACAGTGTGATTAGCTAGTAAGTGGAACTAGGTTGTTATTCCACCTCAGCGTGCAGCCTGCATTAGAGCTGTCTCTTTCCTAAAGACATAGTCCTGTTCCCTCCCTCCAAGGTTGCAGGTTTCTACCCCTTCTAATGAGCTGCATCTGATTCTTTGGTGAGCCGCTTCTGTTTTTTTTTAGGGCTCTTTTAACCAAAGAACAGCAGCCGCTTATGTTTTCTGCTAGTTCAGCATCCCAAAGTTTCGTGCTACTGGGCCAGAAAACACCAGCGCTTCAGGAGCATGCAGCCCGAGGGCAGGTGTGGCCATGGTGTCCAGCTTGGCACAGCTGTGAGGTCAGCCCTTCCTCACCGAGCATGGCAGCGCTAGGAGCACGTCTGCAGCCTCTCGCTCTGGGCCGCGTGCAGGACCGGAGCAACAAGTGGCCTGACATCTGTGTGAGGGCAAGGAGTGTCTGTACAGCATGTGTGCTGGGCTAATGAATCTGCCTGAAGCCTGCAATAGCTCGTTCATACAGCCAAAGCTCCAGTAAGAGCTCAAATCAAATTTGTAGGAGTTCATTTTGTCCAGTGCTGAGAATAAACAATGGAGAAGTGTGAACTGCTCTAAAAGGTAACGGGTACGGAGCAGTGTGTTTGGATTATAAATAGCAATGTGTGTGTTGTTAAGAAAAATGAATGCAGGTAGCTTGGGTCGGAGAATCTCAGGGTAGCGAGGAAGTAAGCTGAAGATTTATTAAACATCATTTTTCATCACCACAGATAGAGAGTTGAAGTGAACTTTTCAAGTAAATTGTATCAAGACGGTGATTTCTGCAGTGAACTTGTCCTTTGTGTTTCTCCTTCCCTGGGTAGAGGGCATTATTCTAGTAAATGTATTTCCCCCTTCTGCATCGGAAAGAGGAGGACATTCAAACAACGTGCCTGACGTTCTTGGAAATCCTCGTCAGCCAGCACCGTTTCATCCTTGGGTGTTGTTGTACCCTGTAAGCAGGGTGCACTCTCGAGGGTTGTGCTGGTGGCAGCTCATGGCAGGAAAGGGGGCCGAGGCAGTCGAGCTGGTGCCTGGCAGCCGGGTTTTGAGCTGGTGACGGAGGCACAGAAAGATGGCGTTTAGTAGCGGAGCAGCTTTAAAGCGTGCCGGTTTGAACCCTGGCATTATTATTATTTTTTTCTTTCAGTCCAAGGTGTAATGAGAGGGCATGTTCTACTGAGGGATTCGGTCAGCTATTAACCTTTGCTATCTCCCTTTAGCCTAGTACACTATGTTGTGTCCATACTAGCTGTCTCTCACCATCTTGCTTTCTCTTTTGTAGAGACTTGATACAGTGTTGCCTGGGTTTATCAGCATAGACTCCATTACTCTGTATCTCCTGCAGGTGGAAGTAACACAGATTCGGTATTGCATCTCCAGCGTGTTGCTCCTCTTGCTAAGGCAAATCTGCGATTTCTGACTCTGCCTTTACGGATTCGTGTCACTTATGTGTAAATGATGTGAAGTATACACATACAGCACAAGCCGTTTGTATTTCCTGCATGCATTCTACAAGCTGCTGAATGATAAGCAGGGGACAGGTAGCAACTGTTCTTGAGATCTCCAGTTACTACTTTTATATGACCCTTCTCGTTATAAATTGATTTCTTACTAATAATTTTGTGTTGCATTGCTGAAAACTTCCCTTCCCGTGCTATTCATATCTGTGTAAGTGTGTCAGACTTAACGGCTCTGTGTGAGATTTTCTGCAGTGTGGGGTCACTTCCCTGGCCAAATTCAGAAGTATCTATTTGTAGCCACATAATGGTAACCTTATTTTAGTATAAATTAAGTGGCCTGCACTGCCTTTTGTTTCTCTCTGAGATTTGGAGGCCACAGAAGGCTTCTCTGAACCGTACGCCATGCGGCTTCTCCCTCGCAGGGATGGATACCCACTGATGGGGCTCCTTCCATTTGGGGTGGGGTATGGCTTTAAATCCCAGTGAGAGGAAAGAAGTGCTGCCCTGCTCCGTTGTGTACTGACTCAGTCCCTCCTGGGAGGTACATTTTCACTGCTGTTCAGACCTGGCTTACTCCCTGACCTGGGCCCGGACACCTTTGGGTGCTCAAGGTCACCTTAAGTTACGAAAAATTGAAAAGAGCAGTGGTGTCCCCCCACCCTCTCACCAGCACCACACACTTTGCTGTTTCCTTTCACCTTCAGTGGTGGGGAGCATTGAGTGGTGGGCCTGAAGGGAACTATTTTTTGTCCTCTCTCATGTCAGACCTTAGGACATAACTGCCATATTTCATTCTTGGTGCTCTGTTCTTTCATGTGCCTAAAATAGGCTACGGCCTGCTGCCTGGATCCAGCTGCAACAGTTATGGCTCTCTTTTGGTGTACATGGCACTCTGCAGATACTCTTTTTTTAGGTCTTTTGACAGATTCCCTTTGTGAAGAAGCTGGCATTTTTGATTGCTTACAAATCACCATAAATCCCTGTGCCAAATGCCTGGTTATTGCTGAGATACAAATGCAGAGTGCTCACAACTTTCTGCAAGCAAAGCTTCAGACTCCCAGGAGGGCCCAGTTTGAAATTCTCATGCTGGTTGTCCTTTCACTACTCTCCAAAACCACTTGTATGCCTCTGTAAATCAGATTGAAGAGCTGTGGAATACGGTCCCTCCCCTGGGAAGAGCTGAAATCCTGTTGTGAGATCCAGGAGTCTCAGGGCGAAGTCGGGCTTTAGGTGAAAGAGAATGCAAGTGTCACTGATACCAAGACGTTGCCTGTCTGCGGAGGTCAGACGTGAGCTGGAGCTCTCACTTACTGCCCAGTGCCAGGATCTGGACATCGTCTGCCTACCTGCTGGTGCGTGCAGCGTCAGAGGCCGGGCTGTGTAAAGCAGCTGTATCCAGAGGGGAAGGGGAGCCTGACGAGAAGGTGTCAGCCCCAAGGCTGGCAGTCTCTGATGGAGATTTGGGGGAGCTAGCTTCGGATAAGCTGCCGCCTTGCAAAGGTCCTTCAGGAGCACAGTAAATGAGCATGGCTTGAGTTCTGTGTTGCCTGCACAGCTTCTGGTACTTGGGGAATTTATTTAAAACTAATTTGGGTATGTCTGTGCTATGCAGAGGTTTGCAGCGTAGATACAGCCTAACCTTAGTTCATTTGGCCCTCTTTTCTCCTCTGGCATTTGGCATTGGTTGCGCTTTGCTACCACTTAATCCAGTTGTTTGGATAAGGAACCATTTTCCTTCTTGCTGTAAAGAAGACAGTTGGAATAGGAAAAATATCCTCACTAAGTAGCTCAAAAATTATTTTGAAGGTGTTTTTTTTGTTGTTGTTCTTTCAATGTCTGATTAAAAAAAAAAAAAAAAAAAGCCCAAGATACTTGGTAGTGAACTGTGTTCATGCAGAAACACTCTCTACTGTAACACAAATCCTGCCTAGCTGCACCTTCTGTCCATATTTCAGCCAGTAGATGTTGGGTTGAGTCCTTCAGGTAAAAACCATTTAGAGAAATAACTTGGCTTCCATGAGCTGTTCCAAGAGGAATCTTTTAGAGATTGTAAGGCTGACTGTGTTTTGGTTACCTTCTGGTAAATGCACAGGTCCTGGTGAACATTGTATCAAGCTTTCTCTGAACACAGCGTCAGTGGGTTTGGTTTCAGAATGACTCGAGGCCAGAAATGTTCTTAAAGGTTTAAATATTAAAGGTTTCTAGCAAAAAAATTACAATGGCATTTTTCATGCTGATAGAATAGCAATGCACAAGGTTGCTCTAAACAAATTAAGGTCTGCTCCCCTGCCCATTCCCTCTCTCCTCTGCTGCTTTTTTGTTTGTTTGTTTGTTCTGTCTCATGCATTTGACCTCTCTTTTTGCACAGTCCTCTTCAGTGTTTCCAACTCTGTCTTGACTGCAATGTGCAATAAAAAGAAAAATGCTTTAAGTGGCAGAGGTGGTGACTGTAATATTCAGAAATACTGATTTTGTAATATTTGAAAGAAAGTCCAGGAAGTCTTTCAAGAAGCTTGAAACCCAAATCATATTATTCCTGCGTGCTTTCCCTCTGAAGCTAGTTAATGTTTTCAAACATAGCCATACAAAGCGTGTATGGCTTTCAGGTGTTCCTTATGTTTTGTTTGTTTGTTTTTCTTGTTTAAACCATGTTAGAAAAGAGTCTTGTTCACGTTTTCATTATAATATAGAAATTCACCCTGGATATTTTTTTGCCAGATTTTATTTATTTCATCATTGAAGATTTTCTATCCTGGTATGTATATGACATCTGAACATAGAAGTATCATTAGGGGCAGGAATGATCATAGGAAGATTGCAGTAAATGTCTCAGCAGAAGGCTGAGAGGAAGATCAGCAGAGAAGGCTTATCAAAAAGCAGAATTTTCTCCAGAAAATTCTCTGCAAAGTGGCCCAGATGGAGAGAAAGAGTGGCTTTGTTCCACGGCTTGTCATGACACCTGCTGTACAGAAGGTGAGGTGTCTGAAGTACGCAGTGGTACGTTGGTAGTGCTTCGTAGCCACAGCTGTGGTTCTCCAGCCTGTGCGATGTCAGCTGCCAGGTTTGTATCTGAAATTGCCGAGGCAGAGCCCCACAGACACCTGCAGCGCAGTGCTCGTGCAGTACGTTGTTGGATGCAGGTGGTCTGCGTGTACCTGCTAACTCCGGTGCGTACGGGAGGCATGTGCCTGAGCCTACACAAACCAGAGGGGCTGTTGGTGAATGTGCAGTGTGTCCTCTGAGTGCCTTCCAGAAACGTCAGGCCAACATAGAGGTATTCACTGGCTGCACGCTGCATGTGGAATAGTCTGGGCGTACAAAACGTGTTGGAGTTGCCGCGTGTACTTGTTGCAGTCGACTGATGTGCATATAGGGCACGTGTCTGGGATGTCTGGCTGTACAGCAGCTCGTCTGGAGCGGTGCTGCAGGAGCTGACTGAGCTGCTGGTCCTTTGGGAAACGTGTTTGGGAAAACTCAGACACATGGCAGCCGTATGCAGGATCCTCCTACATTGCTTACAGCTGCAGGAAATAAAAAGCCAAACTGGAGACTGTCAGGTTCTGGTGCTGGCAGCAGTGTGGTGTTTGCCTGGGGTTTGCTGGTTATAAGCCAGCAAAAAGGAAAGATGGTTGGCCTCAGAGAAGGGATTTGAGGACAGACCCCAGAATTTCATGGGGAGAGAAAGAATTGATTGCAACCAGTAGGTGCCACGACGGGTGTATGTCTTCATTCCCCTCCATATGTCCCAAGAAGTGGGATCCATATTTGCAGACTTGGTTCCCCATAGTAGCTGCTGTAAGTTGTGTAATACTCCTCCTTTCTCATGTCAGGTCTGTTCTGAAGTATAAGGAGATTAAAAACATACTGGTACTTCTAGTGTCCTCGAAGTAGGGCTTTTAGCTTTTTTCTCTTTTTTTTTTTTTTTTTGGTCTTAAAATAGACCTCAGTTAAAACCTGCTCCTCTTCCCTCAGCTTTCCAGCAGAAAGCAGATCACAGTGCAGCACAAAGGTCTGTGTATGCGGCAGGTTACACAAGCATGATGATAAAACCTTCCACTGCTTGTTTCTGTTAGATTCTCCCTGTTAATCTGACCCGGTGCTCCGAAAGCCCCTTGTTGTCCAGGCCGTTTTGTAGTGAAGTGCCAGTCTGGAGACAGTGGCAACTTCAGGCATTGGTGCAGGACAAGACAGGAAAGAGCTGGTTTGGGTAACGAGGGCAGCAGGGGCTCTTGGCACAGAGGCACAGCTGTGCACCACTTTCCTGTGGTCTTGTGGATACAGTTTGATAACCACTGGTTGCAGAGGAAAGGGGGAGCAGAAGGTTAAGTTTGTGCAATAGCAGCCACGAAGCAGGGGCAGAAGCTCACGCAACATTCTCAGCCTACGGTGTTGTGTGTGTTAGGTTGAATCAGTGGTTGGCTCCAGACAGTAGCTTGATGATGATGATTCAGCATTAGTGTTGTCTTTCCTTATAAAGGAAAACAGTTTGCTTTGAGCTTTTTCTTCAGAAGTTCAGCAGTTACTGTAAATAACTGGAATTAGCTGTTTTCTAACAGTTGTTTTGAGTAAATATAGCCATTGAATTAGACTTGGCTACAAAAACAAGTAATTTCCTAATTAGCACCACAGAGGATCGCCTTCAAATGCCTTCAGCAGCTTTTGTACTTCCACCTCTATTTTTTTTTTTTTTTCATGCCTTTCCCTCATCTTAATCTTTCTGTGCTCTTCTCCAGCGGCCAGCCATTTCCATCTGCTTCTTTGCTGATTCACTGCTCATTGCAGGAACTGCTCTGTTTGTGCTTGGGAAGAAGAGAAAAATACAAACTCCTTTACATGCTCTTTTTCCTTGCTTTCCATTTCAATTTCATTTGTTATTATTTACATTTCCCATTTCCATTCAGTAGCTCTCAGCCTTTTTCCCCACTTTAATCTCTTCGTTTCCCTGTGGTCATGCTGGCTGACCTTTGCCGCTTTCTTATGCTGGGGAAGGAGGCTGAAGGGATGCAGTTAGCAGGAGACAGCTTCTTGTAGGAGCCCAGGAGAGGATCACCCTGTCCACTGCAGTGTTCTAGCATTAGGAGTGGAGACAGACCACATGTGGTTCCCTGAACAGCACAATGTCTCAGCCAGCCTGGAGCAACTGTGGTGTTTAATTACCCTTTGCAATGATAAGGGGGTGATATTCGGTAGACAAGATTAGATCAGTGTGTTTCACGTTGATGGGTGCATCTGTTTGGCTGGGCTTTCTGACCATTCTGGCTCATAAGCTGCTGAAGGTGGTGTTTTCTAGTGCTAAGACTGGCAGCTACAGCAGCATTTACTGCAGGTTGCTGCAGGGGTTAATAAATTCCATCTTTGAGTATTTTAAAATACAATTGCGTTTCAGTTTTTGTGGGAATGGCATGTCTGTCCAGGATAAGGCTACTTTAAAAAATACGTATTTTCTTTGCAATTCTAGGAATGCTTTAAGGGAAGCTGGGCTACTCACAAGTTATTACACAAGAAAGCAAGTAAGTAATTTTTTTACCCATTTAAAAATTATGTTTTGAATGTGCTTATGGAAATCCATTCCTTTCTGTGCATTTAACCCCCTGCCCCCCCAAAAAATACTCTGCATTATGGTGGTTTAAGATAGTTTCAAAATAAAGTGTGTGGTCTGGAAAGAGAATATTGGTGATGAAGCAGTATACTGCAGTTTGCCTCATGTTGTCTGGAGTACTGTACCCAGTTTTGGGCTTCCCAGTATGTGACAGACGTGGACCTACTGGAGAGAGTTCAGCAGATGGCTGTGGAGATAACGAAGGGCCTGGAGTGTTTCTTACAAGGAGAAGCTGAGAGAGCTGGGACTGTTCCTCCTGGAGAAGAGGAGGCTCAGAGGGATCTCCTCAATGTGTATAAATACCTGAAGGGAGGCTGCAAAGAGGACAGAGCCAGGTTCTTTTCGGTGGTGCCCAGTGGCAGGACAAGGAGGTTCCCTCTGAGCACCAGGCAGAGCTCCTGTTCTGTGCTGGTGCTGGAGCACTTGCCCAGAGACTGTGGGGTCTCCTGCTTGGAGATCTTCAAAAGCTGCCTGGACATGGTCTTGAGCGCCCTGCTCTGGGTGTCCACGCATGAGGAAGGATTGGAGCAGATGGACCCAGAGGTACCTTCCAATCTCAACCCATCTGTGGTTCTTTGTCAAAGGATGATATGGATTTCTCCAAGATCTCTATCTAGCACTGTGTTCTGCATATCTGAAACTGCATTCATTTCCTGTAATCTACAGATTAGATAAATTTCAGAGTAAAAATGTCACATTTCAGAGACTGTGGTACAGAAGTCTCTATTTCTATTCTTTTTTTTTTTTTTTTTTCCTGTAGTATTCCTTGAGCTAAACTGTTAGGTACATGAACACAGAAAGAGATCCTGAAATAGAGGGCAAGCAGAGTAGTAAATCATGATGATCGGGCATTGCCAAACTTGTATCGTCATAGCATTTTGATTCTTCTTGTAGTAAAAGGCAGTGATGTGCAAAAGGTTTTTCTGAAGTCTTTGTGATTCAGTGCTTGTTGGAATGCAAGCAAGCCGGAGTGCTGCAGTTCCATACATTTGGGGTGTATCACTTTGGGGAAAAAAAAACAAACAAAAACACTGTTGTTCTGCTCTTGGTATGAAGGTGTATTATAGACAGGATTTTACTCCATGTGGTTGAAGATAATAGGAATATATGTACGCCTTCATTATGGCTGGTGGCTCTAGTACAGAAATACTGCTAAACTGGTAGATTCTCCCTTAGCTGGGAAGTCAAAATAATTCATAAGTTTACAGCCAACCCCAAAAAAGAGAAAGTAGACCCCAGTTCTTCACCTGTCCTCCCCAGCCCAACTTCATCAAGCCTTGCTTAAAAGGGAGTTAGGATTATAAAGTAAGTGGTATGGCAGAAAGCCAAATCCTCATGTAATTTACCTCCTCCTTTCCTAAAACCCCATAACACTCCTTTTTCCATGATAAATGTTGACTAGTTAGTGGCTGGGAGTAGCACAGACAATTATGTTTTCTGTCTTTCTGCCTTCTCACTGTAGAGTTCTCATAGTTCACGCTTGCATTCTGTGTCCCCTGTGTACCTGCACAAATACAAAATGGTCTTCATGTTCAATGGAATAGTTGCAGCAATCCTCTGGTGCACTCCTCTAATGCTGCTGTTTATGTGATGGCAATTTTTTTGATAGTACCACTTCGTCTGTGGTCTTGTTGGCTTCCTGCATGACTGCTGAACCCAGTATGAGTGGGCTTGGTTGTGGTAGTCCTCAATGTCACAAACTACTGAAGCATCTCAAAGGAGTCTAAAATATGGCTTTGTTATAACTTGTATTTTTAATTGCTGTTACTCAGAGGTTCATCTAAACTAATGTGGGCAGATGGCCCAGCTATCAGCCATAGAGACTGAGAAACTCATGTTAGGGCCTGCTATGGCAGAACTCTTGCCATTTCTTGGTTCTGCAGAGATATGACAAGGGAAAACAAACTGTCAGGTTGCGTTAAAGGTTACTGCTGCCATACTCTTCCATAACCCTTGCTTCCTCTTTCCAAGTAAATCTTTTTTTCCTTTTGGAAGTGCTCAGGATCAACTTGCTTCCATCCTATGTGTTAAAATCATCGATCTGCTCTGTTAGGTTAGTGTTATTTGTGGAACAACACAGCCACTGGGCTGCATGAGACATGAGTTTCACAGGTTAAGAGAGCTGGGAACCTCAGACGGGTTGGAACCCTCATGTAAGGTGCACATACTGCCTGCTCTGGAACACAGAAGTGGCTGCACCTTCACTCTCTGTATCAGATACGGAGCAGCAGCAGGCTCCCTGTGTTAAAACTAGGAGCTGGAGACCCTCATCCTCACCCCAGGCCATTTCTGTCACTGAATGCTAAATGAAATCACAGAAAGGGAAATATCACCTACAATGCAAGGTTTTTAACTGAAGGCATAAAGAGTGTTTCTGGAGAAATACTCAAGAATGAAAACAAGCGCAGAACTATGTTTTAGAGCTACAAATGAAGAACAACCTCAATAATTACTGTGCTTTCCTTGTGCTGTCAGTACTGCTGTCCCGACTGTCCTCAGTTTGCTAATGAGGAAAGACAGGGTTGGCAGGACATGATTGTCTGAATGTGAAAAGCCCAAGGACAAAATAAAATGAAAACTACTGCCTACACTTTTATGTATCAGTAGTATTAACAAACAACCCTCCTATAAAAACAAACAAACAAAAACAGAAAAAACCATCATCCAAGAACAGTCAGATCCAGATTTATGTACTTCTGGGTCACCTTCTGAATCCCACAGTTCTTATTGTCTGATTTCGCTGCTGCATTTTTTTTTTTTTTTGTCTTTTCAGAAGATGAAAAAGCTAAACGTGAAGTATCCTCTTGGACGCTGGAAGGTGACATTAACACAAATCCCTGGTCTGGTTATCGATATACTGGCAAACTCAGGCCACATTATCCCCTGGTAAGTAGTATGTGCCACTGTATTCCAGCACTGGAGAAGAAGGTACATGTTACATTCTGTGGCAACTAATTGACCAGGAGTCCCAACCTTATTGCCTTCCACATTTCAGCTGGGGGAAGAAAGCTTCTTTCACAATCTGAGCTTTGTGGCAAGGACATGGATGACTGTGCCATTATTGTGGCTCGTTTTGATTTAACTTGATCTGTTTCTTGGTGTATTTAAAAAGAAGGAAGTGCCTACGAGGGAACGTGCATCAGTAATAGGTTTCTGCTCATGCTTTTTGGCTATACGTTCTGACCTTTATTCTGCAAAAAGCTGCTGCTGGTTAACATGAAGTCTTCTAGCTGCTTACGGCTTGTACCAATAATGGAGCAATCTGCTTCAGAAAAACTCAGGTGGACTAATTTAGAATTTCAATAGCTTAATATAATTGTATGTGAATAGAAATAACTTGGTGAATACACGGTAAACAGCTCTGCTGAAGGAACAAAGAATACAGGAACCTCTGGCATTGGAAAGGTGAAGGACAATGAATAAAAATAACAATCTTAATAATATACACTAATTATCAGTGAGACGAAGGATGTGTATGGACTGAGTGCATTTGCAGTCTGGAGAGTACCAGAGTAAACGTAACAGTACATTACAAAACCAACTTTATTTATTTGACAAACAGAAGCTTGGTTTTACAACACTGTGAAGCTGGCTGTTAGAGGTTGTGGAATAAAAAAGCAATAACGAGTAACAGGAGATTCTTTGAGAAATGGAGATTGGAGCTATTTTGGACTGTTAGCATGTTTTACGTTGTTTTCTGTGTGGAATTAGCCGTGTTTTAGTGTATTTGATTTTTGCTCTATGGGTCTCTCCTTTTGTGGCTGTAGGATGTATTCTGGCAATCTAATCACCTTTGATTATGATTTATTTAGACACCAACGAGACCTGTGCCAAGTTATATTCAGAGACCAGATTATGCTGATCATCCACTAGGTAACTTGAAAGAAATCACAGTTATGGAGTGTTGTACTTGCTTTTTGTCCTTCCTTTGAATGAAGAAGCCTTTAAAGCATGAAGGAGATGCTGGAAATGGGAATCTCATCTTTTGTATGTTCTTCTCACTCTATTTCTCTCCTCACCCCCTCTCCATTAGAATAAAAAAACTAAAAATAGTTTCAAGTTTTAAGTTCAAGTCCAAAGCTTGTAATGAGTTGTGTTTCAAAGGTGTTTAGAGAAGACAAAAACATGCAAGTTGTAGTCCTGTAGTAAACTTCATAGTAACAAACAGCAAACATAGTGAAAGTTGACTGAGATGGATGAGCTTTGGAAAGCCATTGACATGTTGGGAATGTGTCCTAAAATAACACCAACAAACAAAACCCCAGTAGGCAGCAGCCAGAAGAAGACTGATAAATGATTTCCAGCTATCTAGACACAGAAAGGATTGTTTAAAAATTAGTTATTTTCCTCTTCTTGCATTGATGTTGGTGCTTTGTGTTTCCCAGAAAGCTGCTACATCTGTTGGAATTATTTTTAAATCTTCAATTAGTCTTTAATCATTCTTTATAGAATATAAATATTTAAACAGCACAAAATACTGTTTATAGGAGGTGATTCAACTGTAAAATTGAGCTTGCGCTGAATCTGGTAGGAAGAACTTAGATGTATTTATTGTTTGATTATTACAGTAGTGTAACTAGAGATGGTCACAAGCTTATATAATCATTTAATGGCTATTTTAGAATATTATTTATTATCATTAATCTCCAAAGTAGCTTAAAAAAGACTTTTATATGAATAAAACACTTCCCTTGAAAGTGTGATTATAAAGTTGTGCTTTGAGAATGTTTTGACTGACTGGACAGGATAGATGCATGCAACAAGTGACTGGGCATCCTGAGCACGTTTGGGCATTACATGTGTGGCAACCACTCTTCCCTGTAACGTCCCCATAATGTTCTTTATTTGTTTACCTCCCCTACCTTTTTTTATTTTATTTTTTCCCCCCCCCCACAGGAATGTCTGAATCAGAACAGGCTTTAAAAGGAACCTCTCAAATAAAAATACTGTCACCTGAGGATATAGAAGGGATGCGAGTAGTGTGTAGGGTAAGGACATCTTAGTTTTCCTTACAGAATGCCTTTATTTTGTAAAGATGTGTGGTTATTTTACAAGTTTATGACAGCACATTTGAGAGTACAGATTTCAAACCACTTTTGAGCACTGAAAAATTGTTGGGGAAATCTCATATTTTCTCTCTTTCTCTCCTCGTCACTCCAACTTGCAGTGAATTATTCTGCAAGCAGAAGGATGACTTATGTTTTCTGGTTTTGTTGTTACTAGTGAGAAATACTCAGTGGCTGAAATGTTGTTACTGTTAAGAATATATTTTATCCTGTGGGAATGAGAACAGAATATTTTCCTCCTGTAGAGTGCTGAGTAAAAACTAAAACAATGCCCCATCCCTAACAAGTTTTGAATAATAGCTGTTCAGTTGTAATCACTTCCTTGTGCATAAAAACAAACTTTGGAATGCATTTAGGTAGTCTGGTTTATGTCTGTAGTATTTGAGGAAACTGTGATCCAGCGCTGTCCAGATGTGGTCCTGGGCAACCAGCTCTTGGTGGCCCTGCTCGAGCAGAGGGGTTGGTCCAGGTTGCCTCCAGGAGGTCCCTTCCCACCTCAACGATTCCGTGAAATCTTAATTGGGTTATTTTCAAATGGGGTATTTTCAACTGGAACGTTTTCAAAATATTTTCAAATGTCACTGAGGTGACTTGGTGATGCAAACTGCAGACAGCCTGAAGACTTTCTGGAGTCCTGATCTACCCAGCTTTCTTAGCAGTCTCAGAGTAGCTGTAGAAAATGGGTTGCTAACCTTCCAGGGAGTAATCCTGGTCTCACTTCTTAAATCAGTGGTTTTTATTTCCTCATTTGCAGCTTGCTAGAGAAGTATTGGATGTTGCTGCCATGATGGTGAAAGCAGGTGTAACTACTGAAGAAATCGATCATGCTGTCCATTTAGTAAGGTTATTTTAATTGTTCTTCTGGTGTCTTCAAGTGCCTTCCTCTCTCTCTTTATTTTGGAATGAGTGTTGTGGGGTTTTTTGTTGTAGTTGTTGCAAGAATTCTTTTACTCTATTTTGAGCTATTTCCCACTTTGAAGCTAGTAGGTAGTGTTAGAATTATGTTATACAGCACAATGGTAGATTCAAAATAAGCCCCAGATTAGGAACTCCTGTGGCTCTGCATCAGCTCAGATGATTTCCAGCTTCAGACTCCCTCTAAGTTTCCTCACCTGTCCTCTGTTAACGTCACATAATTTTATTTCTTTTAAACCCTTTGAGCTCCACAGATACCACTATTTAAATAGCATCACAATTAGACCATGGACTTTTGTGCCCAGCGTTGTTAGTTAAGATGTACAAAGGAGAAAGTTCATTTATTTATGATGGGAATCAGAACTGAGGAGCCTGAGACAGAAGGGGAAGGAAGCAGTTTAGGGTTTTAAAGTCAGGGAGTAAAAAAGTTGTGCTAAAGGTTGTTTTGTCTAGTTTGTGGCTTTTGCAAAAATATTAATAATCTTTTTTCTTTGTAAAAAACTTGCTAACACAAAGTGTATATTGTATTTTCTAAACCAGGCTTGTATTGCAAGGAATTGCTATCCTTCCCCCCTGAATTATTATAATTTCCCTAAGTCATGTTGTACATCAGTGAATGAAGTGATCTGTCATGGAATTCCTGACAGGAGGCCATTACAGGAGGGAGATATCGTTAATGGTAGGTGCTATGAAAATGAACTTTCAGATTTTTAATCTCCAGCTCTTGTACTTTCTATTCAGTTAAACCATTCAGTGAGGTAAAGTGGCACTAGCAGGCAACACGATTGGAATAGCTTCTCAGTAGAAGCTTTTGTTCTCATTTACTGGTTAACATCTCTCTACATATTTAAAATTAATGATGGTAAAAAAAATTTGAACTATGGTCCACTTTAAGAGCTTCATAATTCTTCTACTCTGGTCTGTGCGTTACTGTCGTGCCTGAGTCTTTCACTTATCAGCCAGGCTCCGGTTGTTCCAGGCTGTATAAATATTGAGTGAAAAAGGAGGTATAGTGAATTATTCAACTAGATTAGTTCTGTGAAAATTCTTAATTAGAGAGCTCTAGATCCTGATGATTTTGGTACAGACATGACAACTGTGATGACTGTAAAGGATCCCAATGGTGAGGCATTGGGTAGGTGTACTTTAAACTGTATCCTTTTCTTGAGAATCTCAGGGCCTAACAGTGCCAACTGCTTTTTGTTCATGGTATTCAAGGTATTTAAGCTGTCTTGGGTGATGGGGATACTTTTATAAATTATTTGACCATTTCTCATATTTTCATTTATTTGTTCTTGGTTAGGTAGAAAAAATGACCATGTTTGTATTGTACCTGGAAAACCAATCATAAGCTTGCCATGACTGCATTGCATAGCTGTTTTGATTTTTTTTTTCCATTTATTTTTTTCTTAAATCATTGACAAGTGAAATGTTATCTTATTAATTAATTCCATGAAATCTGTGGGATAACTGTGAGAATTTATTCTGCTGGAATAGTTTACACCTTGAATTCTTGTGAAGTTACAAGAATACTTCAGAATTACAATACTACATTTATATGTGTTTTTCGTCCTTTTGCATGCAGTGGATATTACTGTCTATCGTAATGGCTACCATGGAGATCTGAATGAGACATTTTATGTTGGAGAAGTTGATGAAGGGGCAAAGAGGCTTGTCCAAACAACGTATGAGTGCCTAATGCAAGCCATTGATGCAGGTAAACTCTTCTGCTACAGCCTGGAGTGTTATAGTTTTGGCTCTCAAACACAAGTGCTTGGATTTGCTGTTACCTGGGAATGACTGTAGTTGCAGAACACAAATGTGTTAGTGTGTGTCGCTAGCAGATGATGTGTATGATAAAAACCAGTGATTGTTCAAGTGGTACAGTTCTGTGGGTGGTGGGTGATGGTTACAACTTTTATTTGAAATGGGGTTTTACAAGTAAAATGTTATTGGTGCTGAGGTGATGCACATATAATTTATATTTGCATGGAAACAGCTTTTTGGACTGACTGTTAGGTGAATAAGCCATCTGTGATTCAAGTTGTTTAGGGAATGTGAAGAATAAAATGTGTTTTGGAGAACCAGTATGGCTTTCTAGTCTTGTAAATTACATGGTATTGTAAAATGAACCAATGATGCAAAACACTGTTTGAAGATTTAAACACATATCTTTGCCGCCACAAACTTCATTATTCATTATTACTCTCACTTACATACTAGGTGAATTAGGTGATCGTAGTGGAGGGAGGAAGTTGCTTACTAGAGCAGATGAGCACACAACCTCTGAGTGTTACAGAGGTGATGTTAGCCTGAATGCTGTTAGACGATTAGTTCTGTTGAAAGAAAGCTCTATGCGTCTGTATCTTTTAAATTTTGCAGTAAAACCTGGTGTTCGGTATAGAGAACTGGGAAACATTATCCAGAAACATGCTCAAGCAAATGGATTCTCGGTGGTTCGGAGCTACTGTGGGCATGGAATCCATAAACTTTTCCATACAGCCCCTAATGTGCCGCATTATGCCAGTGAGTATTCCCTTTGTGCTCTCCTGTGGTTTTTTGTTTGCCGTGAACGCGCCCAAATTAGTCCTGGATCATATTTTAATACAGCATGTTGCCCAACAGCCATCAAGTTAGCATTTGTACACTTGTGAAATAATTTGGTTTTTGAACTCAGGATCATAAAGCACTTTATGAAACTCAGTGTGGTGAATGTGTTGTAATCTGAGACGATCTGCGGCTGTACTATAATGATTAGTGTTAGCCCTCACCTGAACTACGTCAGTGGCCAACTTTTTTGCATTATTTCCCAACTAATATCTCAGCCATCAGTCCTTGTCTGGCATGAACAGGCAAATATTTTCAGTCAAAAGGTCAAAGTGTTTCCAGGTGCATATAAAAGTTGGGGTTGGTTTGTTTGTTTTCAGTGCTGTAGAGAGGTGATGTGCCTGAATCTGGTTTCCTGTTATTTTTCCCTTTTCTCCATTTGAGTGTTGTAATGCGGTGTTCCTGGAAATCTCTCTGCTGTGTGTGGCAGAGGAGGAGGGATCTACCTCCCTTTCTCCTTCCCACCCTTCTGGAGTTCTCAGCTTTAGTTTTTGGAAACAGCAATGTCCTAATGACAGCAGGACTAACAGACAGCATCCACAGGGACAAAGGAGAGAAGCTTAAACAGGAGCAGACATTTAAGGATAGGAGAAATAACACAAAGCATTGATAAACAATTCCCATCCACTTCAGCTGCAAAGCTCTCCTGATAGGACCTTTATTTCCTCAGATCTGATGGTTGCCTCCATCTTCGCATATCCCAACGAGCTTTAACAGAGGTTATAGTTGTAGATTGTAAGTCAGCGATCCCTGACTTTTTCATCTGGTCACTTCTGCAAGTGAGTTTTTCAGAGAACAGAAAAAATCTGTTAATCACAGGCTAGAACAGTATTGGTTTCTAGTATTTAAGTTTTGTGGTGTGAAGTGAAGAAACAAGTTACCAAGAGAAGCTGTGATGCCCCATCCCTGGAAGTGTTTGAGGCCAGGTTGGATGGGTTCCTGGGCAACTTGATCCAGTGGGAGGTGTCCCTGCCCATTGCAGAGGGTTTGGAACTAGATGATCTTGGAGGTCCCTTCCAACCCAAACCATTCTATGATTCTAAGACAATCTGAACTCTTGAGACGGAGGGGCATTTTATACCAAATAAAACATAATATGAGAAAATTTGCCTTTCCTGGCTGTTAGGAACTTTTTTTTTTTTTTTTTGACTGAGTCGAAATGTCTGTTGCCAAGAGGAAAGATGCTGGGTTTTCCTTTT
>VXAV01009130.1:0-12015 GCA_013399715.1 Alectura lathami | reverse complement strand
GGTTTAGAATAAAAAAAAAAAAAAAAAAAAAAAAGTTAGAAACTATTGTTGCTCTTCAAATCAACAATTTATTTCTATATAATACATAGTTGGTTGATATTTCTTTTGTTGATTCTTCTGGTTCTGTATATACAAATTAAATATACTATCCATTATTTCAATAAATGGTTTGTTGGAAAGGAAAACATTTTAGAAGAGTGATTTTACTATACTGAAGTACAATGCTAAAATATACCAAAGTAAAATAACTTCTCAAACCAAAGGCCATGCAAATTTAAAATAAATATGTATTTATTTTGACTAATATAATTTATATTTAATATAATACACTATTATTGAGTATTGAGAGTAATAATACACTATTAAGATAAATAGTGTATTTAAAATAAGTATGTGTAGTGTGTGTAAAATGATCATGGAAGGTTTACAGTAGACATGCAAGAAGCTGGGATTGTGAATTTAGTCATGGAAATAAATCATTTGGGGAGGTTCATGATTAACATTCTCAGGTATTTGCTTTCATTAAAAGATCAATAAACCACAAAAGACCCATCCTCTATGTGTTGGTTCTAGTATATTAATATTAGACTAACCGTGCAAGGGAAATTTTAAAGATAAAAATGGGGGAAGGGTCATGCTGACAGTTCCATGTTTGCACTTGAGAGTGTCTTCTTCCGATATGTATAAATATCTTTGTTAGTCCTTTAAACATAATTATTTGGTTACCTGTGAAACCGGTGACGATCTAGGAATTAGGCAGGGTTTGAGGAGCTCTCTCATTGCCTGCTGAAATGCGAAGTAGTCCTGCACAGATTGTAATCATTACCAAAGGGGCAGGAGGATCTCTAAGAGGCGGCTGCTAGCAAACCTTAGAAAGGAAGATTGCAGAGCGTTCTGTGAAGCTGGCAACCCCGCACGCCCATCGCTGTGCGCACGGCAAGCCTGAGCCACAGACGCGTGCTGCAGGCAAATGTTGGGGCTGTGCAGGAATCCAAACCTTCCCGGGCGGTCCGGTAAGTCGGTCGGCAGCGTAAAGAGGTGGCTAACCACCAGGTGGCACTGCCATCATGGCAGAACTCATCCCAGCCGGCAGCGCTCACAATTTTGCCCATAAGAGGAGTTAAAAATAACGGGTAAAGTGCGCGTCTTAGTTGACTCAAGGCATCTTTATTTTGTAGCAATCAAAGTGGTTTTTTTTTTTTTTTTTCATAATTGGAAAATAAATGTTTCTGTCAAATTAGCAAAACTAAAGGCAATGCATGATGGCACAGGTGGAGAACAGTTTTGTTTCTATTTTTTTTTTTCTTTTTTCCCCTAGTCCCTATGCTGTGCAAATCTATTTATGTATTTGAATTTCTTGTAGAATTACAAGGCTAATGGATTACTTGTTTGGAACTTCTCACTAGCATAAAAATAAGGCTGTGCATACACACATGCAGAATTAGGGACATATTGTTTACTGGGAGGAACTTGCAGTGTCTTCTAGGTAGGGTAGTGTTAGAACTCAAGGTAATGAGTTCTTCTGGTGTCATGTCATTACCTGTGACCTTATTGTTTTATACTAAAAGTAATTAAGAGAATTAAAGGTATTTTTCACAGCAGGGCAAAGTGAGTTCTATGTGCAAACATCACCGTAAGCTGGCAGCAAGATGGAATTTGTTAACCTCTGATAACTCATTTATGTGTGCATGGTGTGCAGTGTAACTGCTGACTGTGCTGATGGGTTTCTGGAAGATCAAAGGGCTATCGACCAGGATAAGAGTTGCTCAAAAGAGGTCAAAATGCATTAGTCTTACGGGTCTGATGTTCAGCTCGAGAGAAGTGCTTATTTAACAGAATGATCTGCTCACAGTGGCAGTCCTGTTTTTTGGGGAAGATTTGCGCAGCTGGGCTGTAACTTGGGCAGTATGGGTACTGGAAATATGTTAAAATATAACCACATTTGAAAAAATGAAACCGCATTGCTCTGTGCATGTGTAGGTGTCGCACGGTGATAGGAAACTTCCGTATAATGTGCTTTAAATTATATAGATCTATTTATTAAGTGTTCAAACATTTTATTAAACAGCACTACCCAAAAGTAAGGCTTATTTGCAAGGGAAATTCTTCAAAAATCTGGGCTTGATCCATAGAAAACAACAGCTCCGTTGCTGCAACAAAGAAAGTCAACCATTTAAATGTTTGTTTTGTATTTGTGTTTTTCTTGAATTTAAAACAGTGGCATGGGGAACCTGTGTGTGTGTGCTATCTATTTGTTGTCTTTTGATGTTTTTGTTCCATTAGAGCTTCAGCCACTGCTGTCACTGTGGACCATTGATCTGGAGAGCATTGCTGTGAAAGGGATAGTTTAAATGATCCCTGTTGAAACTGTCCTCATGCTGAAGAGAAATTTGGAAGTTTTCTTCCCTTGGATGGGCTCCCTTTCCTCTTTGCTAAATTATGCTTGATACAATAAAGTCACACACACTCAGAGAGAGTACCACTGAAACATCTGTGAAGACACAATATTTTCAGGCATCTTCCAATGGACAGGCCTCTGCGATCTGTTAAATGTGATCTGCACCCAGTTTGAAAGTGGGATGAAGGCTTTTGGTGTGCACTAGATTTCCTCACAGAGACTCAGCACGCAGGGCACAATCCCTGGGAGAGTCAGTGCAAGCAGTTGGCAAGTTTCTTTGACAGTGACTAATAGGTCTGTTTTCATAATTATGAAAATTGAGAGTGAATATTTAAAAGGCTGCTGGACCTGGAGTTTGATCGATGCATACCAAGTTACAACAAAATGCCTCTGGCTTCAAATTACTTTGTTTCGCCGCCTAGGCTCTCTCTCTGGGCAAAGTGACTTGAATGTGAAGCTCTGGTTCACTTTTTATATTTACCAGTACCTTCTCCCTGACCGTAGTACTGTTTCAGATTCACAGAATGTAAGAGGGAAGCCCTGACTGAACAGCTGAATCGTATCTTGAGTAAAAGTTGGCACGGCTGCGTGCTGAACTTGTGCTGCCTCAGCTATGACATGCCCTTGCTGGATGAGCATTTCGCTGAGTGATGGGTGGCTTTTCAAATTTCAGCTGGAACGTGAGGATGTGAAAGGACGAGCACGTCGTTCTCCTCAGATACTTGGTGTGGTTCACTGTGGATAACCAAGATATGTCACATGAATGGAGACACCTGGCAGTGTTGAACAAGTATGTGAAGAGAAAGCAAGAGAGTTTTACTGTAGCAGCACAGTCACAATTTGCTTATTATAAATACTGCTCTTATTTATTCCAGTTTATTAATCCTTTTTAAAATTGCTGTGATTGCCTGGTTTATTTTTTTTTTTTGGCTGATTAAGTGGTGTTTTCCTTTGTTCTCTGCCTGCAACTTTTTATGAGAAGGAGAAATGGAATCATTTTTAATGCACTTTTAGGGTGAATTTGTTGTAAAGAACAAGGCAGCTGTAGAGGATGTGTCTCAATCTGAATGGTACCATAAGAACTCAGTGCTAAGGGACTTTGAGAGTGTAGACAACGTGATTTTCCCACTATGAGATTTGTGTTTACTGTGATAATTTAGAGAAAAAAAAAAGAAAGAAAGAAAGAAAAAACTGTTGAGAGGAGTCATAGAAACTTTTTATCTGAGATGAATGTACTTCTTAGTGAGCATATCCCCTGGGATGGCAAAGGTTCAAAAGGGTTTTAGACATTCTGACTTGGCGCCCAACATTTGAATGGGTTGAAGTACATTTCAGTAAGTAGTGGTTCAGGAAAGTGGTTCAAAAGTCTTCTGAATAAAAACACAGCATGCTGGACAGTTCAAAACAAAATATGGATGGAAGATCCATGCAGCTAACAAATTTCATGCATTTGACATGCTGATGAGGAAAAAGCTGGACAACTGGATAATATAGCAGAATTTAGATTATGCAAATAAGGCCTAGGAAGTTGTATAAATGCAGTTTTGCCATGCTAAAACAAATACTCCTGCAATGTTTATTTTGAATTGCTTGTTTCTCGGCTTGGATGTGTTGCTGTAGCAACTGGAAACCATCCTTTGAAAGTGAGTTTGTTAGCTTCAGGGGTGTCACAGGAAACCAGCTCAGAAAAGATGGCTATTACTTTGTAGTGACTTTCCTCTGCAAACATCAGATACATGCTAAATATTAGGACTGAGGATATTAGGAATGTGTGATTTCGCAGTGCAGAAGAGAACTTTGCTATCTAAAGGAGATATAATGTGTCTTTTATTTGTCTTTCTCATACATTTCAGAATAAGAAATGTTGAATGGTGTCTTCCAAGGTTCTGTTGTTATCTGAGTTCAGTTAATGCTTCTTTTGAGTGACTTTTGCGTTAGATTGGAGTACACTTATTAAATAGGCATCTAGCAGGAGATTCGGAAGTACGCAGAAAGATGCTTTTAAAGAATTGGAATGCAATTCAGTAGCAGTAAGTGCAAGATTCTAGGTGTGCAGGTGTAATGATCAGCACAGGATGGCAACTCTGCAGGAAAAAAGCCTGCAAGGAGTAGCGGACGACAGAGTGAGTATGAGTTAGCAACACTGCTGTTTGGAGGTGGAGGGAAGGCAGACATCGCAGTGGCTGTGGAAGCAGGAATGCACTCATCACGTTGAGGAGGGAGAGGGAGAGGGCTGTGAAAAGCAGTGATAAGGTTGAGCAGGAGATGTATTCTCTCAGAGGAGGTTAAACTTTGACATTATGGTACACTTTGAAATAGCAATGGAATAGAATGGAATAGATTTTTTTAAAAATAGATTTAAAAAAAAAAAAACACAACTTGCAGGATGTTTGAAAAGAACATACAATGAGTCTTGTGATGCATTGGATTTGAAAGGGAACTAGACTGCATTTTAGATATGGATCATCCCCCACCAAAGAGTATTTGGTGTGACTATGCTAAGATTTGCATAAGCCAACAGTCAGAGTATTTGTCTCAAAATAAAAGCCAAAGATTTATTCAGACAATATACTAGATCAGATACAGAGCTGGTTAACATGGTTCCGAAGGCAAAAATGGGTTGACATTTCTGTGTGTGTGTTAATTCTACAAAGTGAAAAGCTTGGAAAGGGGATACTTGCTGAGGAACAGTGCGTGATTGTCACCTGTCATAGGAAAGCAGAACAGACTGTTGTTCCGTGAAACAGAAAACAAAATGTTCATAAGTGATGATCTGAGAACTGGATGCCCTTCACATTCTCCTCTAACACAGTGTAAGCATCACTAGACAATACCTTTTTACCCTCCAGTCCTTCATGTATATGCTAGTGAGCAAACCTATTTGTTTCCTATTGATTTTTGCAATTTATTATCTGGGGTCTTTGGCCATATAAGCTGCTAGGTAGGTATGGCACAGAAGTAAATATATTTCTGGCTTAAAATATATCTTGCATAAATCGAATGGTGTTTTGTTGATAGTTTTAGAGCACTAAGTCTGCATTTATGTTCTGGAATACAGGGTCTTTTCATTATTTTGAAGAAACTGTAGAATGTGGAGCTGTAGAATTTATTACAAAAGAATTGTAACTGAAACAGATAAGCTAAATAATGGAAACCACTCCAAAGAACAACATGTCCTTCCTGTTGCTACACTAGAAAAAATACCACCTATTAAAATACTGACTGTACATGGTTCTTAGGTGTTATTTGGCAAACAGCTAGAATCACTAGACTTATTCTATACTGAAACCTGCTGCCAAGGAGAGACTGACAAAAGAAACAGCAAGATGGTGGGCAAGGAGGCTGGTAAACTAAGACAAAGGAATGTCAGAGTTAGATCTGCCCTGACAGATTATGTGGGGAACAGATCTGATAACAATATCGATAAAGGTCTGTTACACACGTACAGTTGATACTGCTCACTCAGTGAAGGAGAATGGCTAAGATGAAAATAGTTGTTAGAATAGAGAAAGGGAGTATTAGAGCAACTGCTGATTTTGAGTCCATGCTATCAAGTCCTTGCACTTCTTTTTGTGCAGAGAACAAATGCTGATGCTAGGACATGTGTGGTGCTGGTAGCCCCCAAAGAAATGTATTGCTGCAATGTCAAGAGGAATTTCACCTTTTGCGTTTGGAACCTCCAGCTATGATACTTCTAGCACCAGCATTTATGCATCATGGGACATAAAGGTACAGTTTAATTTGTCATGGCAGTTCCATTCTGTAAATTTCTCTGAGGCTGTTATCAAAAAAGCAAAACTAGATCAGAAGAAAAGCCAACAGATGTCTCCTCTGAAGAGGCAGTGTTGCAGCTCTCAGCGGGGTGTGGGAGCACTGGCTGCAGCAGCAGAGCTGGTGAGTTCCTCACAATCGTGTCCTTGCGCCCACAAAGGGAGGTGTGGGGAGAGAAGGGCCTGTGCCAGGAGGGTGTCTGCTAGGCGTGGGCTGCTCCCTGCCCGCGTCCTTCAGAAGAGCAGCACGCTGCGAATGCTGGAGAGGGAAGGAAGGGGGGGGTTAGAAGCAGTGCTGCTGGCAGTGTCCAGGAGCAGACAGAGGGGCAGGCAGGTGTGTCTGTGGACCGGCCACCTTATTTCCCATGCCGCCTCCCCTTAACTCAGCTGCATGAGGCGTGCGGCCAAAGGGCAGCCTTCAAAGGCTGCTGGGCGTCAGAATCTCACCTTTTGCCTGCGCGTAACAATTCAAATCCCTCGTTGATTTTAGCAAACGGCAGCGTGTGCGTGATCAGCAAGTCAGAGTTGAATTTCTTCTCCAAGTAGCTGGCAACTAATTTGCCAATAGAATCTCTCATCTTCCAGCCTAGAAATGGGAGAAATCACACACAGGGAGTAATTGGAGAAATGCTGTTATGGTAAGGAAATGTTGGTGGAGTTGTCTGGTGCCAAAGCCTTGCAAGAGTGCTGTGAGATGAATACAGGAGCCGATGAGGGGCTTGGCATCTCCACCAGGCTGTGCTGACTGGTAGAAGATCCTGGAGGCTGTGCCCTTACAAACCACAGTCTTGAACCACTGCTTCTTGGAATGCATCCGAATGACAAGGATGAGGCTAAAAAAGTGAGAGAGTCTCTTCTTGGAGGTGGAGGTGTAGCTGGAATTGATTCAGAAGTCCCTTATTTAGTGGGACAAAAAGGGATTGCTTTCATGGAACATTGATGATCTTCCTGCAGATACATTGAACACATAGGCAAGGCTTGATGGAATTCTGGGCGCCTGATCTAGTGGGTGGCCACCCTGCACATAGCCGGGGGGTAGGAACTAGATGATCTTTAAGGCTGCTTCCAACCAAAGCCATTATATGATTCTGTGATACCTTTTTTCGTATGCGGGTGAGTTAGTCTGTGGTTGGTATTTGGGAGGTACTTAAAGGCTAGTTGTGAGGCTCCAGACTGAGCAACCAGTAGTGGTACATTTGTCTTGTGAGAAATTTCTCTCTGAAAGGGAGTGGAGTGCTTTTTTCCTGTTTTAGTCTTTAGGGAGTGAAGATGATTCAGTGTAATGAGGTTTGTAAAACAGCTCCAGATTTATTAGCGTATTTCATTCCTCTACATAAAGTGGAAATGCAGTGTTTGTTTTCAGTCATGTTTATTTCTTCAACATCCTCTCAAAGAGACTTTCTGGGACAATGCCAAGCTTGAAATATTCAATGAGGCTAGAGAATAATGACTGAGGGAAAGATTCTTTGGCTCTAGAACTGAGTACATTGCTGAAATGGGAAAATGTTTTTTCAAAGGAAGAGTTATTTGTATGTCCTGGAGGGGAGTTGTTCCAGAGACATGTGAGAATTCCTGTTTCCTACCTCCAAGCAGAGTTCCTTTCCAGGTACGCCCACTTAGCAGAAGCAAAGGGTCAATGGGAACAGTTGAACCAGCAGGTGGTTCCCCAATCATCACACAGACACCAGTGTTCATATTGCAAGAGGCCAGGGCAGCAATCTGTTGGGGCAGGCAAGCACATGAGATGAATTTGTCAGAAAAGTGTTCTTTCTTTGCAGGTATCTGCCCATTCCTGGCAACTAAAACCAGAGCTCTCTTCTGTACCAGACCTGGAAAGCTCTGTCGTGCTTTGAGACTCCTACCTCATTTTCTCCCCAAGCCCAAGCCCAGAAGTACAGGCACCAGGCGAGAAACCCCACACGGTGGTGAAATTTCTCCTGATGGGATTCTGTGCATAAGCTGGGAAGGAAGACGTGTGCTGTAACGCCACCTACCATGGTATCTGCGGTCCCGATGACCTCAAAGGAGTAGTCCACACCGTGACCGGTCATCTCGGTGAGCACCTGCTGGACAGGCTGCTTGAAGTCCCGAGGACTGATGCACTCGGTGGCTCCCAGCATCTTGGCCTTGGCAAACTTGTCCTTGTTGATATCGACGGCAATGATGCGGGAAGCTCCGGCCGCCTTGCAGCCCATGACAACGGAGAGGCCAACTCCTCCGAGGCCAAAGACAGCGCAGGTGGAGCCTGGCTTTACCTGCATGACATGGGGCCGGGCTAGTCTCCAGCGTGAGGAGGAGGTTTCTGTTGCAGAGCATTTTTGAGGGCGCGAAGGTGGCTGTGGGGCGCTCATTCCTGACACCCCTGAGTACCAACCTGGGCGGTGTTGATGGCAGCCCCATAGCCTGTGGAGAAACCACAGCTGAGCAAGCAGACTTTGTCCAGAGGTGCAGCAGCATCTATCTTGGCAAGGGTGTACTCAGGCACAACGGTGTATTCTGCAAAGGTGCTGATCCAGAGGAAGTGGTGGATCTGTTTCCCTTTGCATGTGAACCTGCTGGTCTTGTCAGGCAGCAGGTTTTGTGGTTCGGAGAGGCTGTTGGGAGCAAGTGCACGTGTTGTTCATCACATCAAGTACTCGTGTGTGAGTGTGTGTGTGTGTGTGTATGTGTCAGAACTGTTGACAGCTGAGCCCTTGGGTAAAGGGCAAGGTGAAGCAAACTCACTGTGACTTCACGCAGTAGTTGGAGTCAGGGTTCAAGCAGAAGCTGCATTCCCCGCACTGAGGAAGTCCGAAGAGGATGACTTTGTCTCCTGCAACAAAGCAGATCCAGAGTGAGGTGCCTCTCCCTCAGCAGCCTGTTGGAGCGCCTCGGCAGAGTTTTCTGATGGCCGCACTCTGTCATGAACCCTCTGCTTTCCCTGTCCCCTGGAAACATTCAGAGCCTGGCTGAAGCACTTTGGGGAACTGATGAGGAAAGTGTATGTGACAGTGCAGCGTAACTGGTGTACAGCCAGAACACGAGTCACAGATGCAGGCTGCCAGGGGCAGTTTCTGTGCTCTCTGCAGCCTCGCTGGCTTTGAGAACCGAGTCCAGGGTGTGTGCGTTGGTTACCTGGTTTCACAGAGGTCACTCCTTCTCCAATGCTTTCCACAATGCCAGCTCCTTCGTGGCCTGGGATGACGGGGAATTCTACATCAGGAAAGCTGCCCTCAAGGACGTGGTCATCTGTGCGACAGATCCCTGTGGCCACGATCTATTGGAGAGGAAAGAGTAGATGAGTTTTAGAACACCACCAATGATTAGCTCTGGGATGCTCAGAGCTCTGAGTTAGAGGACTGTGACTGGGGGAATGATAAACTGCCAGCCAACTCCACACTTGTGTGGGATTTTTTACTCCAGCTGCATGCATGTTAGTCTGTGTAGCCTGATGGGATTCATCCCAGGGTGCTCAGTGGGCTGGCTGATGACATCATGAAACCTCTCTCAATTATTTTTCAATGGTCTTGAGAATTTGGAGTGGTTCTCGTCAACTGGAAGCTGACAGATGTCTCCATTTCCAAGAAGGGCAAGAAAGAAGACCCTGTATTCACTTGCCTGTCAGTCTCACTTCTTTACCTGGCAAAATTGTGGAGAAGATTATTCAGGGTGTTATTGTAAAATTCCTGAAAGACAAGGCAGTCATTGGTCACAGTCAACATGACAGGAAAGTCCTGTTTTGCAGAGTTCATCACCTGTATGACCAAGGGAAGCCAGTTGATGTAATCTTTTTGGCTTTCAGCAAGTCTGTCATTACTATTTTTCACTTTATCCTTCTGGACAAAATGTCCAACGTACAGCTAAAGAAAACCATAGTGTGATGGGTGAACCACTGGCTGGCAGGTTGGGCTCAAACAGTTATACTAAGTGGGGCTGCTTGAGTCTGGCAGCCAGCCACTAGTGGTGTTTCGCAGGACTCCATTTTGGGGCCAGTTCTCTTTAATGTTTTCATCAATGACTTGGATACAGGACTTGAAGGTATACTAAGTAAGTCTGCAGACAACACTAAATTGGGAGGAGCTGTTGACTCCCTGGAGAGCAGACAGATCTTGACAAATTGTAGGGCTGGTCACCAACCAGATGAAGTTTAACAAGAGCAGGTGCCAGATTCTGCACCTGTGCCCTGGCTCTATGTACAGACTGGGGGTGCAGGAGGAGCAGCTGAGGCCCATTGGTTTGTTCAGCCAAGAGAAGAGGAGAACGACAAGTGACCTTGCTGCTCTCTACAGCTTCCTCACAGGGGAGTGGAGGGGCAGGCGCTGATCTCTGCTCTCTGGGGACAGTGACATGACCCCAGGGAATGGCATGGAGCTGTGTCAGGGGAGGGTCAGGCTGGGGGTTAGGAAAAGGTTCTGCACCAGGGGGTGGTGAGCATGGAACAGGCTCCCTGGGGCAGTGGTCATGGCCCCAAGCTGCCAGAGTTCAAGGAGCTTTTGGACACCGCTCTCAGACACAGGGTCTGGATTTTGGGTGGTCCTATGTGGGGTCAGGAGCTGGACTCGATGAACCTAGTGGGTCCCCTCCAACTTGGGATATTCTATGGTTCTACAGTTCTGGAAACAGTTAGGCTGGTGTGGATCCCTGTGATCCATCCAGGTGACAGGGATGGAGACAGACATTCCTACACTCTAGCTTAGGGAAAGACTAAGCTTAAATGCACTGTGATCCCTTACAGGTATATTCAGGTTATATCCATAGGAGCAATGATTCCAACAGGGGAGGAAATGAAACAGCAAAAAGTGCTTTTACCTTCACACGAACTTCATGTGCCTTCGGAGGTGCAACCTCCACCTCCTCAACAGAGAGTGATTTGCCCACTGCCCAGGCAACAGCAGCTCTGCATCGGATAACCTGGAAGAACAAAAAGTAACCCCTTCTGGCTGCGTGGTGAGGTTTGCCTTTGGCGCGGGGTCGGGGAAGTTTGTCTTAGAAGCATATGAAATAGAGTGGTGCAGTGCACATCTGCATGCCAGAGCACAAACTGCTAGACCTGAACAACAGTCCTGTGCCATTCATTCCCTGGAGGACTTGCTGCGTGTTGGGTGTAATGAGAGTGCAGAAACATGGTGGTGCCCAGCTGTTACAAAACAAGGAGCGATGTTTGATAAACACGGGCATAGTATAAAGTCTGAACTACAGAGATAAAGTGAGCCTTATGTCCGAGATATCGACCACTGTATGCCCTAGAAGTGTGGGTCTGGAAAGGGCAAGCTTTGGAGCTTCCAGGTTGAAAGGAGTTCTGCTAGGAGTAAGGTTGCATACTGGGGGTCGGTGGCTAAGAGGCTGCACCTCTCCAGCAATGAAAACAAAGAAGTTTATTTTGTTCCTAGGAGCTGATTGGTAATAGCCTGCTATCCCTGAAGAAATGCAGCGTACCCATGTATGCAGGTATTTGCAGGAGGATGTTAAGACTGGAAGCAATCACACTGTTGCACCTGGGAGTTACTGTTCTTAGCTCAGCAGGACACACACCTTTCTGTTAGTGGGGATTAGCTGAGAAACAGTAATTAACTAATACCAGGTAGTTGGATGGTAGTAGCCATTTGTAAATGGCAGAGCTCCATGGAATTACTAAACACTAATTCTGATCTGGGCTGTCCGCATCCAATGACCGCTGCAGCATCCTGTTATTTTTCTGGGATACTGCAGTCTCCCTGCTGTGCAAGACTGCTGCAAGATGTTCACTTGGCATGGAAAGGACAAAAGCTCTTCTGGAAGGAAATCTCACACCATTATCCTAGTGAAAGGGTCTAGAGCAGAGGAGCAACTGGCACCAAGGTAGCATTCATAGCAGAGCGGCTGCTCAGT
>VXAV01009128.1:49868-90436 GCA_013399715.1 Alectura lathami | reverse complement strand
GTTTGTTTGTTTGTTTGTTTGTTTGTTTGTTTGTTTGTTAAAAAAAAAAAAAAACAGGAGGGAATTCTTGCTTTGCTCTTCTGCACGCTCCCCACTGGCTGTGTGTTGCTGATCCCCGCCTGCACCTCTGCTCCTTTGAGTTCTTCCTCTCCTCCCTGCAGCCTTGGTGGGAACCAGGCCATCACAAAGCCTAAAGGGAGAGGGGAGCTGATTTAAAAATTTGCTTCTGGCACGTCACTCAGCTTCACTCAGAGCAATTAGTTTCTCTGGTCTGTGGTTACAACACCCAGCTGTTGTAAAGCTGAGCCTTCCTACAGCGTGGGCAGCGAAGATGAGAGCTCTGTGAGGCAGAGAAAAAGAGACAAAAAATTGAAGACGATTGCATTATAAGTGGAGGACATGGGAGGGCTGGGTGCAGAGAACGGATTGCTCTGCTGGCTTTTGATGAGATCTGTGCATTATTCACCTGAAGAAATCAGATCAGGTGTGCCCAGATTTATGTGTCAAGCAGGAACAGGCAAAGAGTTACATGTTCCTTCATCCCAAAAGGCCATTCCTGACTGACTAGGACCATTGGCAGGTTGTGCAAAATAAGAGACCCAAAAAAAGAAGAGTATTTCACTGGTTTTCTTTTAATGCTTTGGTTTGAAAGTTGAGCTAAAAATATATATATACATTGAGAGGATAAAAACATGCATAAGTAACCTCTCTTTTGGTCAGATGGGTACACACAGCTCTCCCCTGGTTATCCCAGTCTGACCTGTGAGTTCTTTGGCCTTTTCCACCCACGTAACTGGTATCTCAGCACATCCATGCACCTGGCTCGCTCTTGTCCCTTCCATTTTCCTGCTGTCACATCAGGCCTTGAAGGACAGCCCCAGGTTCCCTACAGTGGTGCATGGTGGGGAAGTGATGGGAATGGTGAAAATCTCCCTTTCCTGCCGGTTTCCTTCTCGCTTTTCCCCCAGCCAGGGATCCCTATTACCCAAACCTATACAGTTAAGCCAATATCCCAGTAACAGAGCTGATGTTACAGAGCAGACAGATGTCACTTAGCTCTAACCATGTGAAATGGTTCCTCTGAAGAAGGCACTGTGACACATTTGGGTGCCAACACCCTTGTTGCTTCCTCAGGTGGAGGCCAAGCTGTCACAGCAGGCAGGGGATGCACAGCCTGTCCTGTCGGTGTGGGAACATCTGCTGGAAGGTGTTCCCTGCAGCAAGGCCAAGCAAAAGGGAGAAGGAAGTGACATCCCTCCTAGAAGGTACTCACTCGTAGGTTGTAACTAAAGCTGCGTTCTCTTGTCTTTGTTGCACTTGTGGGCAGAGTGATATTTTCAAAATTCACCCATCAAAAAAAAAAAAAAAAGAGGGTTTAGATGCAATTTGTCAGGGTTTTGGCACACACTGAGACTTGGAAAGGTTTAGCACAGTACTAAATATCTGCTTTATTTAAGGTGATGGCTGTGCTTGGGAACCAACTGTTGGATCAGGCTTAGTGAATCAGCGTGTGATATTGATCTATTTCTACAGACCATCAACTGCACTGTAACAGGCCATAAACTGCACTGTGTTGCTTCCTCTTGCTCAGAGTTCTTACGAACTTTTTGAGAGATTTTCTTTCGCAGGTGGGTGGTTGGAAGTTCTGGCCACCTGTGGCAAAGTGGAGACAGAAACTGCTGGTTGCTTTTAGCAGATCATGAACAGGTCTTGCGAGGGAACTGCTAAAGTCCTGAGACACAGGGCTCTTGATGACACAACAGACATGATTCACATGGGATGGCCTCTGCTTAGGTCTTGGATTCCTGACTGACACTTTCCAGAAAATTACACCTTTTTTGCTGCATTTTTGATATTAATTTGTAGAAGGAACAGGGCGGGAAGGGCTCAGCCCATGGTACTCAGACCCTGTCCCCAGAGCTGTGTGACAAAGCCTGACACAACTGAAGTGCCATATTGCAATTGCTGATGAATGAACAAACAGTGTCTGCTACTCTGCAGGTGCCAGCTTATTGCCCTGCCTGCTTGGAAAAGTGGCATTTATTTCTCCTTCAACAAATGAGAGCTTGGAGCGTATTTTGCAACAACATCCAGAACATTTGCTTCATTGCATCCGTGCTTAGGTCTCTTTTCTTGGTGCCCTTGGTGATTAGCGCTGATCATTTTGTGCTGTCAAATAATTCACTGCATGGAAAATGCGGCTGTTCTGAAAGCACTGATGAAATGAAGCTGCTGGACTGTGTTGGGGGTGGTTGGTAGCTTGGGTCTTCTGCTTCTGAGGATGGGAGGAAGGCAGCTGGGGCCCTCACCATGCTCTTCCCGAACCAGATCTGCTGTTCTGGGTAGGAAATCAGGCTCCATGGCTGGGAGGTGTGTGAGGCATGCACGGCACAGGCTGGCATTAGGACATTGCCATATACATTGACAAATCTGTATGGCTGCATATCGATCAGGGCGCCGAGGAAGCCGGGAGCTGGCCTGGCCCTGCAATGCAGCAGCAGGCAGGAGCCTTTAAAAACGGCAAACAAAGCAGGTAACATGCAATGCTGTGGTGGCCTTTAGTTCCTGTAACTGATTCCTTGAAAGAAAACTTGAGAAGTTGAGCATGCCTGGAACAGCACGGTGTTTAATCCTCTCTGCCCTGCAACAGTGCCCAGGTTTGTTTTATTGCCAGCAAGAGAGAACATTGCTGCCAGCACATGGTTTCTCTGCACCAAGCCCAGCGCGCATGCCCCGGCCTTGTGCTTGCGGTGGCCAGCCCTCACTCCTGGCCATGGCAAGGGACATGTGGGCTGCATGGATGGAGCCTCCAGGAAAATGTGAGCAATCCCTGTGGAAGAGTTTTCCCTTTTCCAAACTAAAGAAAATCCACGCCACATCTAGCCATGACAGTTTTGAGCTTGAGAAATTCTCTTCAGCAAGTTTAATAGCTCAATTTAATAGCTCTCCGGCTCATTTTGATGAGCTTTATTACTGCTGCAGGCCAAATGCAATTGCATTGCCGGACATTGCCTCGGGGAGATATTTCCCGTCACACCGGTCACTCCCACTGTGGGGCAGGGCACCAGCACCAGCATGGCAGGTTTCTGGGCGACAGACAGGCTTTGGGACCTGCTGCTCTGCAAACTGTGCCTCCTAACTCTGGGTTCAGTATCATGAAGAATCAATTACTAGCTTGGATTCAGCCCTAACCATCGTTTTTTTTTTTTCCTTCCTCTTGGCCATCAAAACTGAAATAGCCCTCATAGCACACACGTCCCACTGTTGAGAGTCACATCTGCCCCAAGCTGAACCCAGCGCTTCTGCCCTGGCAGGAAGGATGCAGTGAGCAGCTCATACACCCCAACCTGGCATATGCAGTGGCCCCAAGGCTGGGTGTCACTTTCCTGGGGATGTGACCATCTCCTGAGAGCCACCAGGAACACCTGTGGCTGTTCAGAAACTGATGGCCAATGGTGAGCCCTTAGGAGGCATCTGGATGTAAGTTTTCCATTTCTGAGGTGTAAAGGCAGCCTACTGCTGTCACGGCTGGGACAGGGAGGCTGTCAGACATAGCAGTGAGTCTCAGCTGCACATGTTGTTCTTTAGTCTCTCCTAAATGAGAATCAGATTTGCAGGTGTCTGACACTAGAGGATAATGTGTTTCCATGCTCGTTTGAAGCCTCGCAGAAACCCAAAACTGTGAATCAAAGGCGGAAATAAAAGCAGCCCGTTATTTCAGAAAATCTCCATTTTCAGCGCTGCTGAACAACCAAGCAGTGCGGCTGCTGACGCAACCCTTTCATCTGCCCCAGTGAAAGGGTTTTTATCTGCAGCAGAAGCAGCTCAGGTGTTGAGTGGTGTTTGAGCAGCCCATCCGGCAACTATTTGCATGAGAAATGTGCTGTGAATATGAAACTTTGATGTATTTACAACTTCTGAATTCCCTTCATGTTTTTGATTGTGCTGCCTGGGACATCTTTCTGTTGGCTAAGCTGAAACCAAGGAAAAAAGCAGTATCACACTTCAGGGGCTTTTATTTTTCTTTGAAATGGATGTAAACCAGCAGGGAAAACTATTTCCTTCTTGCCAATACATTTATCTGTTTGAATTACCACAGCATGCTTAAGTGGTAGTGGGGTGCGAGCAATAAGCATTCCCTTCCGTGGCCCAGTGAGTTCATGGCTTGGGTTGTTCAGCAGACGCTCGAGGCTGGGAGCTGGGCTCTAGCGTCTGGCTCCTGATTAGGTCCCAGGGACACAGAGGTTCTCCCAGGTACAGCTCTGTTTTGGAATGAGATCTCAAAGGGCGGACGTGCCCACAAACTTGTGGGTACGAGGCTGTTCTGCTCCTTGGAGCAGCCCCACTGCTTGGAAAACAGAGAAAAAAGCCTGAAACCAAAAAGACCTAGATTTTCCTGAATTTCTCTTTCAATGAAATCAATGCTTTTGTCTTGGAAAGGAATCAGGTAGAGGTGGTCTCCAGTATGGGGGAAAAGCTGTGTAACATGGAAGTCTGTAATGATTTTTTCATTCAAATCTTTAGCTGAACATTATTTTATGTTGCTTGGTTAGGTTATGTCTTCTTTAATTACTCATACTAGTAATGTCAGAGTGCTTAAAATTAAAAGCAGATTCCCAGGAAAGTGCTCTGGTAACTGAGATATATGTATGTATATTCACATATATATATATATACATATATATATATATATTTTAGCCTGTAAAGTATTAGAACAATTTGCAATTTCTCTTTTTAGTTTGTTGGGGTCTCACAAGGCTTCAAACCCAGATCCTGAGTATTTGCATCCTAAAAGTCCTCCTGGCAAAACCCAGGGTCTGTTAGTTACCAAAGCACTGAGCTGCAGGAGCTCCCTGTAAACCTTTCTGGAGCTGCTTTGCTGTGCAGAACTGATGGTGGTGGTAAATACTAACAGCAACCAGGCCCGGGCCCTGCTCTTGCAGGATGGGAACATCCTGAGAAACGCCACAGGCCATGCTCAACCACGTGTTGATTTCTCCTTCATCTGAGCATGTTTTTAAAGTCTGAATTCAGTAATTTCTTTAATTAGGTTTATTCTTAATGCAGGATTACTTAAAATTAAAAGCCAACTTAACATTCAAGCACAATTAAGTTAAATATGGCAGCAGGCAAGGAGGTAAAAGGCCGTTCTTGGAAGCAGGAGATGCAAAACCCTGGGGGATAGAATGACAGATTTTTCTCAGTTACATGCTCAAATTTGGGTTGCAGAGTTTGTTAGGGGAGAGCTTGAGCCCACAGAGAGTGGCAAGAGCCCTGATACGCAGCTCCAGGAGGATTTTGGGAGGCTTCTGCTAACAGGAGCAGGATTTAAATCATCTCTTTCCGTAACTAACAGACAAGTCAGAGCAGGGATGAGTTAAGTAGCTGGACTCCCAGGATATAAAAGGATTGATAATACATAATTCTATTACGAGATCGTTCCAGGCGCCTCTTCAGCCTGAATGACATAAATAATTGTGTGGGAATCGGAGGCGCAGATAGCTTGCTGCTCAGCTTTATTTCCCAAGGCTGCCTGTTGGGATGTCATTAGGTAAACCAAATGTTCAGGTACTAAGTAACTGTGCTATTTCATCTGGAGGAAGACCTGGATGGGAGCTGGTCACAGCCCTGTGGCTGCTTTGTGGGGCAGAAGGAGGAGAACTGATCATTTATAAAATTAGCAAATTTGAATTCCAAGCAAATGGGACCGCAGGACCAGCCTGCTCCCAGTGGCTTTGGTTTCAGCAGTTCCTGGGGCCAGGATAAGCTGATACATTTCTGTGGTCAACCCTAAAGAAACCCTGAGTGCATCCCTCGCCTCCTCTACGCTAAACTCTTCTCTTTCTCTTTTTTTCCTGCTCCCTCCCCTGCCTGTCCTCCCCTCCTCCAGCAACGTGGACACAAAGGAGCTGTGTGGTGAGTACAGCCCTGCACATGGGCCCAGTGCTTCAGAAGAGTGCATGAAAACTCTTACAGAGCAATATCAACTCCTTTCTCCTTGGGATGAGCAGATTCTTAGGCTGGGCCAGGAGGGAAAAAACAGGAGCGTGTGTGTGTAATAGCAATAATGTTTTTATCCTGAGGCAAACTTCTGTGTTTCACAGCAAGCTGCCCAAGGTCTATAGCATTTCCAGCTCACCTCCCTTGGCTCACAAGTTAAAGACCAGAAAGAAAACCCCTGATAACATTTGTCCCACACCTTGGTTGGAAGGCGACCATTCCCTGCAGGGGTTGCTCGAGGGCTTTGTCCAGGTGCGAGCTCACTCATGCTCCCTTGGGTGTATGTTTCCATGGACACCTGGGCAGCGTTTCCCACACCCTCTGCTTTTTGGGAGATGGGGAGGTGGAGGTGCATGGCCAGCACAGGTAGGATCACTAAGAGCCTCCTCGGACCCACGCTGCCTTCTCATTTGGATAAAAGCAGCAGTTACACACCTGCCACCCGGACAGATGCACCTCACCCCTGGCAACTGTGATGTGCAACACTGGGCTGCACACCAGGAGAGGAGGAAGATGAGCCATCAGCTCCTGTGGGAAGCAGGAAGTGGGACTGAAATCCTGCCTAGATCTGCTGCATACCTACCACTGCCTGCCATTTCTTCTTTGCTTGCTACTCTTCCAAGAATTAAATCTAAAACCTCAGTTTGGCTACAGTGGAAGCTGTGATGCCTCTCTTGGGGTGGGCTGCAGGCTGTGGATCTTCTTGCCCCAAGAGAGCCCCCAGTCACAGGGCAGCTTGCAGAGCCAAGTACACCTAGAAAACACAGAGAGAGTCACCAAACTGTACCTGCCACCTCCGCTTTAAACCAAATACACTGATACTGCAGCAGCAAACAAACCGGCAACCTGAGCTGTGCTCCGGGAAGAGGAGGTGCATATCGTGGGCAACGTGCACCTGGACGGCATCCCATTGCTGCCCACAGATGTGTGGGAGCCAGGAGCAGATCTGCGCAGGATGGAAAGAGCTGCCCTCAGATGTTCCTTTGCATGAATGAAGTTAAAGCTGTAGAATTGCATACCTGGAGGCTGCAAAAGTCAACACTATTCTCCTTCCATACTGTTAGTTCTCTCAAGAGATGCGTTCTGCCCACGGAAGCTCATGTACTTTTTACTTCAGGATTTCTAAAAAGAATTTTCCTCTGCTTTTAAAAATTTACTCTTTTTTTTTTTTTTCCCCATGTAAAATAATAACAAGAGGAACAACAAAAATAAACACACTGCAGTGAGAATAAGCTGTTTGGCTCATGGTGGAACAGCAAACAGCTACTGTCAATCATGTTGTGACATTCCTGTCTCTGCCAAAATCTTCTTCCCCTTGGCTATGTCTAGAGCTGTAAATAACTATCGGCACTGCTAATTAAGCCAAAGAGAACCTAACTAGTGGCATCACTTCCTGGAGTCTATTTCTTGTTGCATTCAGTGGAGATGTCACCTCAGTATGAATCCTCATTCTGAGTGCTCAGCAGTAACGCTGGTGGTGCCAAGGAACAGCTCTTAGCTGCCACGAGTGAGTCACACCCAAAGTGGTTCACCTGGTGTCCATGATGCAAACTGCACGTTATTTCCATGGCAGACGTTGGGTTTCAGGACTCTGTAGCTCACAAAAGAAACCACACCAGGGTTAACGAGTGATAGAGCCACTGGCTGCGTGGGGACACAGCGTGCTGCATGTGATTTTGGGCTGAGCTGCAAATGGGGTGGGCATGTATGGGAACCTCTGTAAGGCCAGGTTCTCAGCAGGGGTGAATCCGGTTAATATTTGGATGCTTTGACTGTCACAGGAATTTCCCATGAGATCTCTCCCTCTGTATTGGCAGCAAGAGGAAGAGAAACAAAATATGGTCAAATGCCGAAGCAAGCACAGAAATAAAGCACTGTTTTTGATGGCAGATACTCTGCCTTAAACCTCTTTTCTCGGCCACAATCCCAACCTTCACAGGAGCTGCATCCTTTTTCATCTCTCCTGGCCAAGCTGTGTCTTTGGGTCAGGATCTGGGGAGTAAAAACACACCCGAAATCACCCCCTCAGATTTCACTTTCCACCAATAAAGAGGCATTGCTGTGTCACATAGCCTTGAACTTAAGGTACATCAACAATTCCGATCATGTCCCCTCTTTCCCCAGACTATTTTGCTGATCACATGGGAGACTATGAAGACGTCCTGGCCTCGCTGGAGACCCTGAACCTCTCCATCCTGAAGGCGATGGACTACACCAAGCGGGTGAGTCCTCCCAGCCCTGCCCTGCTCTTTGGCTCAGAGCAAGCAGTGTGAGGGCTGCGTTAACAGAACAAATGTATGGAATGTTTATACACAGTCATGTGCAACCAACCTGGGTTAGAAAACTAGAGCACTGTGTGTTTGAAGGACCAGAGTTTACAAAAAAAAGAGAGAAAGAAAGAAAAAAGGACTGCTTGTACATGCAAGCACAAAATCAGAGACAAAATGATGTGTTTTGTCAGTGTTTTGTACACTCTGAAGAGCATGTCCTCTTCATAAAAATCCTACTATATACTGCAATGGTGCTGTTAAGCATGGGTGTCTAGAAAGTAGCACTGGTCAAGAAGCATGCTGATGTTCATTTATATCCAGAACATCCGAGTTGGTGTGCTACACAGACACCCCCACTGAGAAGTGAACCATTCATTTGGTGTCTGACACTGAGGAGAAAGGTGTTTATGGGGCTCTTATTCCTTTGAAACCATCTTCCTGTGCCTTCCCTATCACTTAATGAAATCATTGGGATGTATCTGTGATATTCTGATGCCTCAGGGTAATCAGTTCTTCTCCCCCTTCCACCCCCAAGCGTATTTTAGCATTCCTTAGTGTCACCATGAGGGACAAGCAGCCTTCCTCTTCGCTGATGAAGGGCAATTCATCATACTGGCAGCTGAGCCAAGTGAGGTGGTTTGGCTTTCTCCAAGAACATTTAAGCAATTCCAGATTCAGCTCCAGCCTTTCCCCAAGCAATCCAGATTGAAATCTACCATTTACCTTTGAAGCTAAAGGAAAAACTCAAATTTCTCCTCTTTAAAGATGTGGTAAGGATAAGAAATTTTAGTGGTTAGTAACCAGAAGGGAGACAAATGTGCAGTTTCCCATTTGGAGTAAAGAGCTTGATTTCCTTGCTCTGTTGAAATCCATCCCTCTGCATGTTTGTGAGGAGGGCAGTGTGGAAGGGAGAACCACATTTCACTTGTTGATGTATTTCTATGTTAACCGAAGGCAAAAGAATTTGATCAGGCATTGATCTGTCTGAAACGTTTCTGAATTTATATCAGACGTCATGAGAGGAAGAAATAGAAAACTGTAATAGCTTTTTCCTAATTAAGTTGCTAACTCTGCTCATGCTTCATTTATATTCATTATTAGTAAATCTTCTGGCAGACAGATCTGCAATCAATGTCTTAAATACATGTTAACATGCTAATAGAAATCGCAGTAGTTCATTCTGTTTGTGATGCCTTCCAGCACTGCTTTTGAATGGGAGGTTAACACATATGACTAATTCCTTCCAGCATTCTGCAAGAGGAAGATGTCTCATCCCCTGTTTATAAATTAGGAATCTGAGCATAAGGGTGTCAACGTGCGTAAGAGATCTGTAACAGAACCTTGTTCATAATCCCAATCCACTGCCTTCATGAGAGCATCATGCTCCCTCCTTGATTCATTAACCTGGGGCAGGATTCACCTACCTTAATTTGATAAGGTTGTCTGCCTAACCCCTAGCTGGCCACCTCTGCCATGCTCTTGCAGAGGAACGAGGAGGTCCAGAGCACCACTCACACAGGCTCTGACCCACTGGAGGCCGGCATGAGGCCCACTCGGAGGCATTTTCCTCTGGACGCAGACATCTCACTTCCAGAGGTCTAAAGCCAGGTGAGAGGACGGCTGCCCCAGCACCTTGTTGTTACCTGTAGTTAACCGAGCCGTGCACTGTACTGCTCCTCACTGCTTTTGGAAGGCAAGCAAATGGAGCAAAATTCCTTCAGAGAGAGGAGCTGGAAAATAAGGGTTTCATGAAAAGCATCAGCCCCTGCTGTGATTTTGTGAACGAAGTGGTACAGACCTGATCAAAGAATTATTCAAAAAACAGGCACTTTGTTCAAGAAAAGAACTGAAAGAAAGAAAGAAAGAAAGAACAGAAAATAAGCTGGTTGAGGTGGTAGAGAAACTCATCTTCAATATTCAGATAGGAGGGACTTCCAAGCAGCATCAGAGCATCCTGACAGCTTTAATAACACCACCTTAATTTTGGATGTGTTTTATAGAAACATTCAAGACTGCAGAGACTTTTTAACACTCCCCCTTTAAAGATCTTTACTTTCAGGTTTTCTAGAGTAACTCTTCCACAAGCTTGCAGCCCAGCCTGCCCACACAGCAGATGCGTGCTGGAGCTGCGCCCGGAGAGGTGCTCGTGTCCGAGTGGTGACTACATGCAGCTCTCTGTACCAGTTGGTTTATGTAGAAATGTGGTTTCTTGGCTTTTAAACCTGGGTACTGACGATTTCCAGCTGTAAATACCTGGTGTGCTGTCCAGCAGATTTTCCAGCTTGGTGCTGCAAGAGGGATGGATCTGATGGAAAACGCTCCTGCTCCTCCAAGTGAAAACAAGCATTTCTTTAGAAGTACTGATCAGTTGGGAATGTTCCTTATTCCGTCCCTCTCCCCCCATTTATAAAAGCACTCTGCAAAAGATAGATGAAGACTGGCCTTCTTTTGTGTTGCCCTTCTGATGAGACGTGCCTTGTGCTCCCTGGAGGGGCCGGATAACCATGGCATTTAATTGCTGTTTGTATTTCTCACCTTAAAAGACAACTGATTATTTCTTGTTCATAAGAAGAGAAATCAGCAATTATCTCATGCTGGAGGAGCTCATAAAGTATCAGCAGTAATTAGATTCGGCAGTGGAAGGTCTCACACGGCAAAACAGAATCTGTTATTTTAATTATTTTCCAACGCAGAGATGCCCGTGCTGCGTTCAGATGACTGACAGTGACTATGTGAAATGCTAAGCTAAACTGGAAAGAAGGGAAATGATCTTCTGAGATCTAAAAAAAGCCAGCAGCAGGATATGTTCTCATGTAAACTTCAGTGGCTGCTTTATGGCACGGTTGGCAATTATCAAAACTAACGGGACTGGGGAGAAGGTTGTTTGGGGTGGGTGGGAGCAGGGCACGGAGCTGGGGTGATGCTGAGCCTCCAGCTTGGTCATTGGAAAGCCCAAGGACAAAGCACCTCGGGTTTAAGGTCAGGCGGCTCCTGGAGATTCTCCTGGAGGGCAGCAGGGCTTTGCAGCATCATAGCACGTGTGGTTGAGGATGCGGCTGTCCCCAGTTACTGTCATGAGTACTACGCTGTGGTGTGAAGGAGTCAGCATGAGGCATGAGCGTGAAAATGGGATGCAGTCGGACAAATGCATTGCCCTGAGACGTGCCAGCTTGTTGTCTCAGCTTTAAGTCAGTCTGGGCTTGACAAAATCCTTTTTATCTCATCTGATGCATCGGGACGGGTGATGTGACCAAGGGTTGGTATCTCACACACCTCTCTTGTCAGGGCAATGTTTTATGGACAGGCGTAGTACCCAAAACACTTTTCCCACAAGAAACATTGTTTAGATAAGAGAACTTGTAAGTCATAAAGGTCTGCTTTATCTAGTGGATGACAGCTGATTTGGCAGCAGCTGACTGCAACGCAGATAAACTGGCCAACAGAACCGAGGCTGTGTTGTGTTAATTCATGCAAATGACGTGCATTCTGGTGTCCAGCTCCAATTACTGTCATTTATCAGCGTGGTGTTCACTGTAATCCTCTCAGAAATGACACTTTCTGCTCTGTTTTTTTCTCCATTTCCATTGTTGAAGAAATAACCCTGTGTGCCTGATTTCCCTCAGGGTCTACAAGCAGGCAGATGCTCTCACCCAGCACAGGAGGCCAATACAAAGCAGCTTGTCTCACTCCCATCTCCAAAATCAGTGGGTCCATAGCCCAATTAATGCCTCCATGTGTCTTGCAAATTGAGTTTGATATCTAGAAAAAAAGCAGTGCGTGTGGCTCGACCCATCACCTTCTCTAGCAGCAGTGCCTTCAGAGGAGCAGCCCCATCAGCAAGCACCATCTGCTGCCGGTCTTGGATGTTAAAAAGGATGGATATGGGTTTTTTTTTGTTGTTTTATTGCACAGTCCAGAAGAGAAATATATAGTTCTCTTGCTTGCATTCTGACCTGCCGAAATTAAGCTCACCAGATACGATGCTCTTTTTTTTCAGTGATGACATCTCAAGATTAAACACTCAATAGAAATACTCCTTAAAATGATCCTCCCCCCCCACCTCCCCTCTCTTTTCAGGAAAGAGTTTCACCTGATGTCATTTCTGAAGCGCTGCTGTATGTTAGCAAAAACCAGTTTTCACTTTCTGTGTAAAGCATACCCTGGCAGTGACATCTGGTGAATGGTTTGGGCTGAAAAAAGTGAGGAGTGGCAACAGGAGGGTCTGTTGGGAAGACCCAGAGATCTGTCCATGTAATCTGAATGAAAGATTTTTGTTCAGAAGTACTGAGTGATTTCAATACCAATTTTTATAGCATGAAAAACAAATTATGTGGATCTCTGTAGACGTTATGCAGCTGTATTTTCCAGGAATAATCTAAGAGGAAACAAGGCATTCAATTTAGCCTCTCAGAGAGCATTTCTGTGACTCCAAAATGAATTTTAAAAAGATTTCACCAGAAATCCAAGCACAAAGAATTGAACTTTCCCCAGCTTTCCTGCTGGGGCCCCAGAGCATAAAATCAATTCTCTGCACTCTGCCAGGCAGAGGAATCTCCTCGCCAGACCCGCAGGGCCTCATGCTGCATCCCGCTGGGCTGCCGAGCTCAGCAGTGAGATGCAGCTTAAGAAGGGCTCTCCTGGAACTTGTTTTTGGACTAAGAAGTTTATTCACTGCTCCTCTGCCTCTCTGTGGCTGCAAAATTCGTGTTACCCTTCTCACTGTGAGAGGGAAGAGCATCTTCTCTGGAGATCCTGCTCACAGTGCCCTTGCAGACCTCCTGTAGGGCAGGGTCTTTCCCTTCTCTCCTCTCTCATCTTAAGGCTGTTACTCCTCAGATTAGATAAATTGTATGGTGAGGGGGGAACTAAGTGGACAAGGTGTAAAAATGCCATTGTATGGCACCCTATAGATCAAGGGGTGTATGCTGTATATAGGGAAATCCTCTAACAATGGGAAGGATGCTCTGCAATAATCATAGAATCATAGAGTTGTTAGAGTTAGAAGGGACCTTTAAAGGCCATCTAGTCCAACTGCCCTGCAGTGCACAGGGACGCCTACAGCTGGATCAAGTTGCACTGAGCCCTGTCCAGCCTGACCTTGAAGGTTTCCAGGGATTGGGCATCCACCACCTCTCCGGGCAACCTGTGCCAGGGCTTCACCACCCTTATCATGGAAAACACAACACAGCTGGCTTTCTGGGCTGCGAGGGCACACTGCTGGCTCATGTCCAGCTGTCACCCACTAGCACCCCCAAGACCCTTTTGTCAGCGCTCTGCTCAATCCTTCTGTCCCCCAGCTTGTACTGATAGGGCGGGTTGCCGAAATCCAGGTGCAAGACCTTGCACTAGATAATAAATTGCCTGGGAAGGGCACTGCGGAAGGATGCAGGACCAGATAAGGCAAACTTGGGCCAGGAGGAGTTGACACCGAGCTGTGCTCATTGGGTCCTGCCTTCACCTGGGGACAGTCCCCTGCCCTCCCAGCCCCGGGCTTGAAACACAGCTGGAGAGGTGACTTGTGTAGTCTGAAAGAGGTCCTGAACAACACAGTGTGGTGGGATTTATAAAGGAGGAATTAATAATCATAATTTTTTTATATCCATGTGGTGGCATTGTTCTTTTTATCTGAACAGTTGTCTCATTTGTTTTTTTAGAGTTGCTTCAGGAAGACTGAGGGTCTTTCATATGGTAATGCTTTCATTTATCAAATATTTAAGCGTCTGTTCTCCTCGGGTTTCTGCTACTGATTATGTGCCAGGCAATCAGCTTTGGACTTCTGCTTCTGAAAGGATTTAAGAGCATGGAGTGGAGAAGGAGCAGGAGGCAGGTCTAGGTGTTATTCTAATTATAAGAAAAAATCTCTTGGAAGAAAACAGGCAATGACAAGCAAGCAATTTGAATCAGCCTCTAAGGTGACATCACCCCGCACGCCTGATCTGTGGAGCGTTGAATGGGTGGGAGATAACCTCGCTGTTGTCCCAGGATGAGGTTAGACAGAGGTGCTTCATGGCTGTGCCAACAGGTTTTGCTGATGGCTTGGCTTTTTTTTTTAAAAAAAAAAAAAAAAACACTGAAGAAACACTGTTGGCTTTGGTTTCACTCAAGCAGCCTCATCAATTCTTCACTGAGAGAGTGGTGAGGCGCTGGAACAGGCTGCCCAGAGAAGTTGTGGCTGCCCCATCCCTGGCTGTGTTCAAGGCCAGGCTGGATGGGTTCCTGGGCAGTTTGATCTAATTTTGGGCACCAGTTTGAGACACCTGGTAAGGGAGATTTCTCTCTGCTGTCAGCAGGCCCAAGAGCCCAAGGCACCAAAATCACTGCCCTGATTTCCACAGGCAGACAGTGGCAACGCGTTTTCTTTAATCTGTGCCAGAATTTCAAGCTATGGAGAAAATGTTCTATAATGGTGAGCCTCAGGACTCACGTGATGGCACACCCATCGTGGCATGAAGCAGGGTTCAGTATCTCCTGCAAGCCTTTCACCTCTTCAGTTCACTTCTCTAACACAAACACAAATCTGTTCCTAATTAGCATGATCTAACCAGGGTTGTTAGCGCAATACTCTGGCAGGGCAGCATCTGCAGTGCCAGAACTTTTCTAATGTTGAACCAATGAACCAGCTGGATGAAAAAGAGAAGCCTTCCGAGATATATTCCTCCGAGGTCTCCTGTCACAAAGCAGCTTCAATGAGAGGCAATTATTGTATTATCCCCATAAATATTTTAACTTCTCAAGCAAAACAAGGAGGAAATATCTCTACAGGGTGGAATTAATAAAACCAAGCCTCATTAAATCTCCCTAGGACAGGCTGACAAATGTTTTAATAAGACCATGGGAAGGATTCCTCTGGAGCTGGCCTTCTTAATGACTTGTTTTTGCAGCAGCAGAGCCAGAGGGATTGCTGAGGAGCCCATGAGCACACGTTTCAAACACTGCTTGTGAGTGCAAATGTCACAGGTGGGCTGGCAAACGGCCACAGTTAGTTAAATGGGGGGGGAAGAAAAAAAAATCATTTATTTTCATTTCAGAGCTCTTGGACTCAGAGCCATCTGGTGCACCTCATTACATCTGTGGTGACCTTAAAACCCCAGTGGAAAGCATCAGGGTGTTACTGGAGGTGAAGAATTGGTTTGGGGTAGGCAGCAAGGGTGGTTGTAGGGACAGTCCAAATCCATGCTCGTGACTGTGTGGGAGCTCACACTGGAACGTGTCAGCTCTGCTTTCTGAGCGCTTGGACAGTTTCTCTGTATTTGGAGGAGGTTTTGTGGTCTTGCCCTGCACCAGCTGGAGCAGGGCTGATGTTCAGGTTATTTAGACTTTGGTTTTTACAGGCAGCAGCAGTAACTGGAGCTTTATGTTTGCTCAGGTTTTCAAAAACACAGTTAAAGATATCTTGAAGTAGCTTTCAATGCACCAGGATTTTAACAGCTCTGCACTCAGCTGTCTGTGTCAGCATCAAGCAGCTGCTTTATAAGCTCCTTCGTTTCTAACCTAACGGCATGCCTGTATCCATGGGCTGCCTGAAGGACTCCAGGCTGAAGGCAGCAGTGGGGCTGTCCTGGAGACCACAGTGACATTGGGGACCAGCCACCCCCTGACCAGCGTGAGCCAAGCTGGGGAGAAGGCTGTGCTAGGGGGTGGATGGGGCTTTAGGGAAGTGCCTGGGGACAAATGGGCTTGGCTCCTTGAGAACCAAGATGCCCTGTGATGTACTTTTGGTGGCCGGGCTGGGATCTGGTGAGGCCTCACCTGGCCGTACTGATGGCACAGAGCACCCACAGGGCACTCCATCTCATGGTCCAGAAAATAATTTGGGACCCTGAGCTGGAGCCTGCTGACTCTGGTGGTTTCCCTGTGTGCCTACAGCAGGGAGCAGCCCTACAGTACCCCTCCCAGTTCTTGCCTCTGTCTGTCCTGTGGGCACCAGCAGAACCACAGGATTGTGAGCTTTTATTGATCACCATATCAAACAAGAGAGTTACAGGAGAGGGCTGAGATAAGCTTCGAAGGATGAACACTGTCACAAGCAACACCTGTAAAAACACTGCAGAAAATTGATTTATGTCTTGTTAAGAGCTGAGCGTTACTTTTCTACTTCACTGGACAACAAAGCTCGTCTGATGTCCCAGGTCAGAGACATTTCAAGTGTAGTCCACACCCTCATAAATACCATTTATTTTCCAAAAGGAGCAGGCCTGTGTGTTCAACTTGATGAGAAATTGTGTGGTAGAAGGCAGGTGATGGAGTCCTGGAGAGCAGCACATCAGCTGGTTAATGTGATCAGTTCCTTTCCAACCTCATAAGAGGCTGTGCACAGCTCAGCCTTTGCTTTCAGCTGGGGAAATCTGCAGTAGGGCTCATCATTGCTCCAATGATGCCCCAGCACCAGCAATCAGAGCAAAGCTGGGCTGCTGGGGCTTAATCAAAACCCACCTGTAATTATAGCTGAGCGTGCTCAAGGCCTGATTAATGTATTTACTCCTCAGTTTTGCACAGGCTCCCATGTGCAAAGCCCTAGGGAGGAACCAGCAGCAAGGGGAAAACACTGAAGAAATGGGTTCAGATCCCAAATGCAATTACATGTCTTTGCCCTGTAGATTTGTCAGTTTATCACCGTCCTTAGCATGAGTGTGAATAGTGGGGGATTGTGCAGATATTCAGGAATATTTAGGAATAGATCCATTCTTTCCCCCACCCAAATGCTCAGTGAATGTTCCGACATCATGTCCTTATGGACTGGGATTTCCCAGTGAAAACCGTTTAAATCACTCCACCTGAAGCCCCCTCTGGGGACATCAGCTCCTTTGCTCAGCAGCACAGATAAGAAACTGGAATTCTTTTGGTCACCACCTTGGATGCTTTTCCTGGGCTGCTATCACGAGTGAACAGCTCGGACTGGCACCAGGTTTTGCCATTGCTCTTCCTGTCCTACACACATATGCCAGGTGGGCACCATCTGTATGATCCCAACACCTAGCCTTTCTTTCTACTGACAATTTTTTTATCAGACATTGAGGGGTGGTTAACATCCTGTGGCATGGCCCGTGGCCTGGTTACTTGGGTGTTGGTCCAGCTAGGCTGGGGTGAGACCAGTTGGGCTGGTGCTGGACTGGTTAGGGTGGTGCTGGGACAGTGTTGGACTGGCTGGGCTGGTGTCGGTCTGGTTGGGTTGGTGCCAGTCTGGTTGGGCTGGTGTTGGTCCGGTGGTGCTGGGACAGTGTTGGACTGGCTGGGCCGGTGTCGGTCTTGTTGGGTTGGTGCCAGTCTGGCTGGACTGGTGTTGGTCCGGTTGTGCCAGTGTCAGTCCGGTTGTGCCAATGGCCCATGGGAGGTGGGATGAGCAGGACATGCCCTGGGCAGGGCAGCAGCAAGGCTGTGATGGGGAAGGGACCCTGTGTTTTTTAAAATGATCAGTTGTGCTGGTGTTTAATTATTTACCCTCTCTACACAATTTGGACTACCCTGGGAGATTCTATCACACAAAAAATTGTAATAGTAAAAAGATGTAACTTGTTCATTCTACCCAGTGGGGACAAACCTCTTTGAAAACCTCTTTGAGGCTGAACAAGGTGAGATCAAACTCCATTTGGAGAAGAGTTGGAGTAAAGACAACCTCGCTACCTCACTTGGATTAATTTATCAGTGATTACCACTGGACCTAGGCTGGCTCTCACTGCACCGTCACTGCCCACAGGTGTACGAGAGCGGCAGCAACGTGGACCAGTTTGTCACCCGCTTCCTGCTGAAGGAGACGGCCAACCAGACCCAGTCACTGCTGAGCTCAGTGGAGAGCGCCGTGGACGCCATCGACGAGCAGACCAACCCTGCCAGGTCAGCCGTGCTCTGTCCCCTCCATCCTCACTGCTCAGCCGGTCTCACTATGAGGGGTGGAAGGGAGGAGGAGAATATTTTTGTATGGCTCAGGGGGTGATGGGGAAGTGGAGCTTGGGGAGCATCTGCCTTAGCCCTGGCCTGCCTCCTCAGCTCTTGGGGCTTTCCTCTGAGCTAAGCCAGCCATGGGACATGGTGGTTGTGTCTGAGGTGTGCTGGGACAGCCCACGATGCCCCTGTCATCCACAGAGCTGCTTGTTGGTGGGGACAGGGACCGCTGTTCTGCACTCATCCAGTCTCACAAAGAGAAGACCATCCCCATCCCTGTCCCCATACCCATCACATCTCCATCACCATCTCCAACCCATTCCCATCCCCGCTGCTTCACCACCCCCATCCCAGTCCCTACAGCCTAGCACTGCGGAGAGCCTGGGGAATGTGGAGATGGCTTCAAGATGTATTTTCTGAAGTGCAGCCAGGTCTGAAATACCAAGGGGTGCCTGTAGCATTGCCCAAACAGCAGCACAGCCGCCGTGATGTCACGGTGTCGCTTGTGTCCCCAGTGTGCCACTGGCTGGAACAAGGACAGGTTGCCATGGAAACCGTTTCAGGGCACCATCAGATACTGATGAAGTGACTCTGCCTGCTGACATACCCAAACCGAGAAGGTCACAGGTGCTGGGGTGCCACTGGTGTGACGTCCCCCCAGCTGCACTGGGAGGAGTGCTCTGGGTGTTCTGCACATACATCATGGGTTTCACATCTCTGTTTTGGAAGGCTCCCACTGGCCTGCAGTGAGGCTGGGTGCAGAACACGTGGGAATAGCAAGGGCTGGTTGGGAATGCCGAGGAGGAAATGAGCTCAGCTTCAGGAGAGGCAATCAGAGCTGATGAAAGGCTGTGCTGTCTGTTTACTGGTGTGTGGGCCCAGATAATAATGAAGGGTATTGTAGCTGTTTTCTCATGGGGATAATAGCCAAATAAAAAAAAAAAAAAAAAAACTACACACACAAAGGATAAAAAACTGTATGATCTCTTGCCACAGAGATGGCCTAAAAAGCAGAGAATTAAAGGGCTGTGAAACAGAGCACCAGAGCAAAGTCCAAGCCTGAGACACCTCATTAAACTGTGATTAAAAAGAAACCACTGCCTGCCCTCGCCCGAGTTCCTGCCTGTTGGCAGGGGCTCGCTCAGTGCCTGGCAATGGGGTCATTGCACATCTTCCTGCAGCGGGACGCTGCCTCCCCTGCACATCCTGTGGGGTGGCTTCTGCCCATGGGAAGCAAAGAAAAGGGTCGGGAGAAGCAGGGAGGTGCTGGCAGCCCGACGGTGCCCAGCCCTGTCCCCACCACCTGCTCCCTGCCTGCAGGCACTGCCAGGCTGGCCACGCGCTGACGGAGCCCTGGTACGACGGCCCCGTGCCCAGCTACACTCCCCCCAGCCGGCTTGTGCCCCAGGACCATGGGAAAAGCAGCCAGAGCGGTAAGCTGGAGAAGCCTCCCACAGCCCCAGCAGCCTGCAGCCACGTTCGCACATTCCAAGGTCTTGGGCAGGCACCCATGGGTGCCTCGCGTTGTTTTACCCCCGCCGTGTACCCGCAGGTCCCCCCGACCCCAAGCAGGATGGGCTGGAGGGGCAGATCAGCAGGCTGGCCGCGCTTATCGGCAGGCTGGAGGACAAGGTAAGGGGCTTTGCTCGCCCAGCCTCGCCACTGGAAACCGTGGCTGCCGCTGGAAGGGTGCCATGAGCTTTGCTCGAAGGGCAGATGTGTGCATCTGTAGGTAGAGGTGAAGCCTCTTGCAGAGGCAGCCTTACTCCGCCTAGGGATGGACAGAGGAAATGTCAAGGTGCTGGAGGCGTTTCTGAAACCCTCGTGGGTTTGCCAAATATTTTCAGGGCAGAAGGGGAGTGGAACTGTGATTTCCTCCGAGAGAAAAGGCAGTGTTGGTGACTTGGGCAGTCCTGGGGCTGACAGGGGCCTGCAGGGCCATTTGGCCGGGTGTGTGGCCGTGGAGCCCGGCACCACCCGGTGCTCCTCGTGAGCCAGGGCTCTCTCAGTGGCTGTCCCCAAGCAGGTGACATCCACCCAGAGGGATGCACTGCCTCAGCCTCCCCGTCCTCCCTTCTCCCCCATTCCAGACCCTCTGGTTCGACCTGCACCAGCGGCTGTCAGACAGCGAGAGCACAGCTTGTGCGGTGAGCACGTGGCCATGCCACCGTCACCGTCCCACGGTGTCCCTGCACTGGGTGGGGGAATGCTGTGTGCATCATGTCTCACGTGCCCCTCTGTCCCCCCAGTACCTCCTCTTGGTGCGGGATGAGATGACAGTGTCACACAAGCACCTGGGCGAGTTCTGCAGCTCCCTGAAGCAGTACCTGAAGAGCGTGGCCGGGGAGCGGGACTGCTTCCAGTGGGTACCCCATGGGGACATTTGGGAACAGGGTCACCACACTGGGAGGTTTGGGTGCTGGGAGCTGAGCTGCTGGGGCCACCCCTCGGTCACTGCAGAGGACAAGAGCTGGGGATGCCCCACCTTGAGGGGGCTGTGGGGGTGCGGGTGCCCTTGCTAGCCCCAAGCATGGCCCCCAGGGTCTCACCCTCTCCCCACCACCACCAGTGTCACCGCAGTCAAGCTGCCCGACGGGGTCACCTTCATTGTCTATGAGTTTTGGGAGACCGAGGAGGACTGGAAGAGGTAAGATCGGGTGTGGAGGTGGCCGACAGCTTGGGAGGGTTGGCAAAGCTTGGTGTTTGTGGGGGCGGGAGCAGGGGTTGGCTGAGTCTGGGTGCCTTGGTCTTGTAGGGGGCAAGGCTGCTGAGCCCCCTGTCCCCTATCTAATGTCAGGAGTGAGGGTCTCAGGGATGTGACTGTAGAGCTCAGAGGAGCTTAGGAGGTCAAGGTTGAGAGGGGCATGGGGATGCTTGGGGTGGGGTCCAGCTGCTTTCCTGCAGAGGAGAGCATGCAGGATGGCTGAGGAGTGGGGTTGAGATGGTGATTTTGGGCTGTCGCCCACCACAGACACCTGCAGAGTGCCACCTGCAAGGGCTTCCAGCACGTCAAGGTGGACACGCTGAGCCAGCCCGAGACAGTCTCCAGCGTGGCCGTGCCAGGTATGACCCGGGGTGGAGGGCACAAGCAGCCCCTGGGCAGCCAGCACCCACCACAGGGAGCACAAGCAGGTGGTGGGGCTGGGGGTCCCCGCTGGGGTGACATTGGGTGACTTCAAGTGCCACCCAACTGCAGCCGCCTGGTGCACCCTGAGCCGAGAGTGACATCGCCGTGGGCCTGGCTGTGCCCCCCTCCCACCAGCCGCTGTCCCCGCTACTGTGTTGGCCTGGGTGGGGCGGGAGTGTCACCTGTCTGCAGTGAAGGAAAGCCACGTCCCCCACCTCCAGAATCCCAACCTTGGCTACCCCACTCCTGCAGGGTGGGCTCTTGGGGGGCACTGGCAGGGCTGGGAGGGGGCAGTGATGAGGTCTGTATGGGGGGGCTGACCCCTTGGTGTAAAGGGGTCCCTGAAGGGCGTCCCAGCACAGGGGAGGGAGCCGGGCTGTGGGGTGGCAGGGATGGAAATCCTGGGGGGAGGCAGGGGAGGGCCCTGCTCCTGAAGCGAGAAGGAGTCCCCAGGGGTTTTCTTCAATCCGGTGGGGTGGCAGTGGGTAACTCACAGGCTTGGGGGTGGCCACTTCCCCAGCCCCAGGGTCTGTGTATGTTTGTGCTTGCCTGTCTGTCTGTCTGTCTGTGCACACCCTGCTCCATCCTGCCCAGCCCCACGGGGAGGTGCGGGAAGGCCTCACAAGGCCCCCCCTCCCTCTACCCAAGCGTTTATTAACAGTAGAACAGAGACAAAGATATTGAATAAAACCGTGATGGGAGCCAGCTGTGGTGTGGCCGTGTCCGGGACAGGGTGGTGGGGCTGAGGGACACGGAGGGGATATGGGGGGGCACATCCCTTCAGTGCAGCAGCCCCAGCACAGCCAGGGCAGCACTCTGCCCACACACGAAGGTGCCCCCCAGCACCGAGAGGATGCCCCAGACAACGAGAACAGCCCTGTGGGGACATGAGTGGGGGGACCTGGTGGGACACAGCCCCTGCTCCGTGGGGTCCCAGCCTCCTCTGTGCTGCTCCTGGGCATGGCTGCCTCCAGCCCCTGTGCAATGACACACAGCACCCGCTCAGAACCCTGGCAGCCACCCCCATGCGATGTCCCCACACCCCACAGCACTGCCACTGGGGCACGGACCCACAGCTGCTCCTGCTCACCCCAGGATCAGTCTCCCACCAGAACCTCCCCTGCTGCCACCCCTGTTCCCACTACATGTGGGTCTGTCTACCCCCTTCTCCATTGCCCTGCCCCATCCCCCCTGCCTGTTGATGCCACCTCAAGCCCCCCAGGTGTGACACTCACCCCTAAGTCGTGCTGCCGCTCCATCATGGGGTCACCAGCACCAGGTGGGTGAGGAGCAGAGAATAGGAGGCACCTTCCCAAACCGTCCCAGACACTGCCCGGGCGCAGTGACGGGGACGCGCTGCCCAGGGGTGGACAACGAGCATCCGAGGGACACCCTCCACCTGGCGTTGAGCCCTCCCAACCCTCAACACCTCCAAACCACAAGGATGTGGGGTCCCAGTCTCATGGGCCCCTTCTTCCCTTACAGTCACACCTTACAGCACATCCCTGGAACACAGGACATCCCCTGATACTTGGGTGCATCCCCCAAACCATGACACATCTCTGATATTTGGGCACATCCCTGACACATCCTTGATAACCGGGCACCTCTCCAATGTGTGGGCATATCCCCAGTGCCCAAGGCACATCACTGGTACCTGGGCACATCCCTGACACGTGGGACATCCCTGGGCATGCCTCTGATACATCCCTGATAGATGAGCATTCCTGACACCCAGGCACATCCCTCATACCTGAGCACACCCCGATGCCCAGGCACATCCCCTATACCCGGCTACATGCCCCCGCACCCCCCTCCAACCCACCGCAGCCCCCATGTCCCACAGCAAGCATTGCCCCAAATTCCACTCCCTCCCCACAGGGCTCCACCTCGTCCAGCATACCCCCATGGGGCCACAAATTAGGGGACCCTGTGCCTTGTCCCTGCCCGCCACCAAGCCCCCACTCACTCACTTTTTGGGTGGCCCAATGGCTTGTGTCCCCGTCATGCACACCAGGCACAGCCCTGCCACAAGTGCAGGTGCTCAGCTCCAACACCACAAGAACCAAGCCCCCAGGAATGAGACCAAAAGGGCCCCACCGCCCACCCATCCCTCCCCACTGCCCACGCCTGCCTGGGAAGATGAAAATGAAGAAGGCGCTGATGCCACCGATGAGCTCGATGACCTTGCCGATGTCAGGGACGAACAAGGCGATGGCGAGGGTCGCAGCCATCCATGAGATGGTCAGTGCCACCCGTCTCTGCCGCTCATGCGCCTCGGCCCCAAATTTGGGGTGCACCCACAGGTCCTGCACCACTGACCTGGGTGGTGGGGACAGCTCAGGGACCACGGAGACATGGGGGGGCGCAAGGAGACAGGCACAGCCCCGTCATGTCCTGCAGCACCCACTCACCGGCCCAGCAGCACCACAATGGGGTAGATGGTGACAATGGAGATGCCAAAGAGCAGGCGGGCGACGATGACCACGGGGTCATTCCCTGGGTAGGACATGAGGACATCGGTGGCCACGTCATCGCCGAAGGTCAGGTAGCCGTAGAGCCCTGCAAGCAGAGAGACGGTGACAGGCTGTCCTCAGGGAGGGGACGGCAGAGTCCCACGCCACCAGCAGGAGTGTGGCATAGGAGCATGGAGGAGGAAGGAGGACCCCACAGACCCCCAGGAAAAGGAGGGGATGGCGTTGGGGTTACCTGTGAGGGAGTAAATGAGGAGGCAGATGAGCATGGAGAGCACGGAGACGGCGACCCAGTGGGAGAAGCTCTGGTTGCGCATGCTGCTGTAGATGGCCACGCAGGCCTCGTGGCACTGCGAGGGGACAACACCAGCCACCTCCCTTCCGGCTCCAGCCAGGCACCATGGCTGTGTCCCCAGGGACTTGTATCCGGCCCCGCAGCCACCTCAGTGGCCCCTGCCCTGGAGCTCCCCACAAGGAACTGTGTCCCAAAAGCCTGGGACGTGCCAGCATCCCTCGGGCTGGAGGGGACATACCTGGAACCCGAAGCAGATGGTGGGGATGACGCTGAACATGGAGGCCCAGGAGGAGGCCCTGCGACACGGCGGGGAGGAAGAGCAAAGGACACGAGGCCCCCAGCAGCAGGGGGGACCTCAGTGGCATCAGCCGGGATGCCACAACAGGAGCCCGCTGCCCAGTGAATTTGGGGGGCTGGAGGCTGCCACCTCACCCCCTGCCTCCCCTGTGCCACTGAGGGGGATGGGGAGGGAGGGACACGGCGCTGGCCTTACCTGGGGGGCTGGGGGGGCTGTGGTGAGGCAAGGCTCCCTCCCTGCAGGTGGTACTTGAGGACAATGACCAGGGTGAGGTAGCAGGCGGCCAGCGTGCCTAGGATGCTGCCGGGGCACGGGGATCGTGAGGGGGCAGCAGATGAGGGGGTCCCACGGTCCCCAAGGGGACACCGGTGGCCAGGACAAGAGGAACCTTTGGGGTCCCACCATGGCTTAGGACTGATGTGGGTTTTGGGCATGGGGTGATGCCCGTCACAGTACCTGGAGTACTTCTGGAAGCCGATCTCCCTGGGGACGGAGAGTGGGAAGATGACGAGGACGCAGAGAGCCGGGAGGGTGAAGCGCTGGTCCACGTACCAGGGGGGGCCCCCGCTGAGTGCCCCGGCGGGGTACAGGGAGTCGCACACTGCGAGGAGTCAGCTGCACCCCACAGAGCACCCACCAGGCCGGGGGCAGCATCCCTCCAGGGGACCCCATCCCCTCGCCCCGAGAGGCACTCACGTTTCTCCAGCTGGTCGCCCACCACCCGGAGCAGGGCCACGGCGATCATGAAGAGGTTGAGGAGGAAGCAGAGCTCGCAGAGCTTCCCCGCAGCCGGTCCGCACACCGCCCGCACGACGCCCTGGTAGGTGGGCTGGGCGCTGAACGCCGCCGCATAGCCCAGCACTGCCAGCCCGCTCACCAGGAACACCAGCGAGCCCTGCGGGGACAGGAGCCGGCAGGGAGCACCCTGTCCCCTCACCAGGGGACACCAAGTGGCACCTGGATGGGCACTGGGTCAGCCTCATAGTGAATAGGGAAAAGGGGAAAGGAAGGGGAGAAAGGTCTGCCTGATCCTTTGGGGTTAGAGTTGGGTTTTCAGGGCATGCAGGGGGACCAGCAAGCAAAAATATTCTTTAGGTTGAGCTAAAAGTTGGCTTAAAGCGTTAAGGGTGCGAAAGGTGGCAGCGGTTTGCGAACCCTTCGTCCTGGCATCGGTCGTGCAGCAGGAAGGGTCCCAGAGCCCCAGTGACAAACGCAGCATGAAAGGTGAAACCCCTGCACCCTGCCCATTCCCAGTTCAGCCACTACCTCAGCTCCCTTTTGGGAAACCACTGCCAAGACCGAGGCAGAGCCGGGGATACTCCACCACCGCTGCAGCTTCCCTGTCATCATCCCCGTCCCCATCCCCAGCCCTGAGGCAGCCCTTCGGCCATCCCCCCATCCCCCTTACCAGCTCCACCAGGATGGCGGGCACGGCCCCGCCGGCCTTGCTGAACGCCCAGGGGAAGCTGAGCAGCCCGGCGCCCAGCGCAGACTTCAGCATGATGAAGACGGCACCAGCAGAGGAGAGCCTGGCGCTGCCCGCGTTCGGCGGCCCCAGCAGCGGCCGTCCCTCGCCCCCCTCCATCTCCCTGTGGCCCCAGAGGGGACTGGGCTGGGGCTGGCCCAGGGGAGCGCGTCTCCACCTGTCCCCCTCTGGCAGCCCCCTCAGGGGCGGGAGCGGGGCTCTGACCCCTGCCTCCATCGGGGGTGGCAGGGAGACACCGTGGGCCCCCTCTCCCCCCGAGACCACCCAGAGGAATGGGCATTGTCCCCAGGCTGGGGACGCGGGGACAAGGGGCCCAACCCCTGCCGGGGGGGAGGCATGGTGGCTCGGTGCAAACGCTCCCGCGGGACCGACGCATGTCACCGGCCGCGGGCTCAACGGACGGGGCCCCAGGCACCAGCTGACAGCCCCTAATGCATTTTTGATTTCCCAAGTATGTGCCCTTCTGATCTCAGTAAGATGGATAAAGAGACTTTAATCAGCTGCTAGGAGGAATTATGGATGGCTAATTGTGCCTGCCACTTCCATTACATCTCGGCTGCCTACAGGGCTTATAACCATTTAAAAGGGTCCTTCCAGGCCTTCATTAGTTGCACACCAAAGGCTTCGGGAATAATTGGCCTCTATGATTTAGAAATTGGCCAGTGGGCTGTAAAATACCAGCCACTGGGAAAGGCTCTTAATTCGGACTGGCGCTTTGATACAACTTCACTCTGGTTTCAAGGCTGCGCGGGGGCTGTAATCTCTCATTAGCGCTGAGATGAGAGGAGAGAGCCTCCTCATTAGCGCTGAAGCGGAGGCACCAAAGCTTTCTAGGCTCCGTCCCCCCACGGAAATCTGAGATGCCGCCCATCTCCCACACTGGCACAGCAGCCCCGTGCGGGGTCCCTGCAGGCTTTGGGGCTCCCTGCCAGCATTTTTCTCCCCTCCTCCCATTCACCACTGTGCTCCAGGCCCCAGGCTGTGAGCCACAGGTGGGTCCCTGTGGGCTGGCAGCTTTACCCACTGCTGAGTCCCTTGGACAGGTCCTCTCCTCCCTTTTTTTTTGACAGAGGAAGGGCTGCCTACGTATTTTGGGTAATTACCTTTGTTTGAAGGCCATCAAAGGTACAAAGGTGCAAATACATCTTATTTTGGATTGTCAAAATCCCCACTTCCCCCAGTGCACGTTTGTTTTAAGGATAAAGACATGGGGGGAGAAGGGGACGTGAAAATTTTCTCTACTCAACATCGTGCTCTGACTGGCAGCAGAAAGAAGAGCCACGCAGCACATTGTCTGAGCTTCATAGAGATAATATATTTATTGAAAATCTGCTTCACCAACAATGGTGAAATCATGACCAAAAATTACAAAACATCGTGGTAGTTGGCTTTATAAAAATAAACTGCAGAACTATGTCTCACTGATTTGTACTGGTCTCTCCTGCCCCCTCCCTCCTTCAATGACGTTAAGTTACACTCTTCAGCGTAAAACCGTTTTAGAAAATTGCATCCCATCCAAAAAATGCACTTGCGTTTCCTTAGCAGAGGTCCTTAAAGTGACTTTTCCCCCGCCCTCCCCAACAATAAATATAGAAAATAGCCTCTAAACAAATAAATTTTAGTTTGGTCAGCTTAAAAAAAAAGGTCCATTCTCCCCCTCTTGGGATACGTAGTGACTAAGCAGCCTTGTCAACAGTATTCAAGTCTTTGGTGGGTTTGGCTGCTTAAAGCTGCGGGCTTATGTACAGATGATCAGCTGAGGTCCTTTGTTTCTCTCCAGAAGCCAAAGACCATGAGATGATGTCAGACGCCTATCGCCACTCTGATCACTGCATTTGCTGCACCTTGGCTGGGAGTGACCAGCCACCCGGGAGAGGAACCAGCAGCAGGAGGTCATCTTTGGCAAGCCAGAGCTTTCAAACAGAGGGCGTCTTTGGTGGGTGAACCTGCTGCATGAGCTGCGGTCGCTTCACTCGCGGTTTCCGTCTCTTTGGCCTGCTCTTCGCTTTGTTGATCTGCACCACGAAGAACGCCAGGACCACCATGGCACCGAGAAAAGCAAAGACTGGGATGGTCTGTCCCACGTCCTGGTTGTACCGTCCAGGCATTATACCTAGAAAGGCAAAGCGGTTTGCGACCACATGAGCTACAGCATCTTTGCAGCGTTAACGCCACCTGCCAAAGGGATCCGCTGGTAATTCTCATTCAGAGCACCAGCTATAATCAGATTACATTTCAGACAGGAAGATTAACAGCTGCAGACCGATTAGTGGAAATAAGACAGGATGCTAACTTCACAGAAAAGCACCAGCATTTCCACCTTGACCTACTTGGGAACATGAAAGCATAACCCAGATTTCCCCTGCAACAACAACCTTCTGTTCTGCATCAGAAGTGAGATGAGCAATGCAAACGCTCGGCCACAAAATAATTTCTAAAAATCACATTAAATCCTCACGCCGTAAGGAAAGTGGTTTCGTTACTGCTCCATTCACATGCAGTGAGGACGAGCTACACAACCCTTCCCTTTTAAAGGCATCACTTGGTCTCGCTCTTTCCCCAGTCTGAGCTGCATGTGTGAGGCTTGGAGCAGCTTCCAGCTGGGCTCACAGCACCAAGCTTATAAGGAGGTGCCACCAGACAGAGCTGCTGCAAGTGCTCTGCATCATGTTAGCATAACACCTGGCCCCAAAGCACTGTTCAGTTCTTCTGGACTCTGCTTTTGCATCTGAGGGCTCACAAGGAATTCTAAGCAGCAGGAGGTATCTAGCCACAGCTCCCACTGAGGGGAACTCCTGCTGTCTACCACTGGTCTGAACAGTGCCGAAAAAAAAAGCCTGGACTAGATGAACAGCACCCGCTGCAATCTCCCTCCCTGCATGTCACATGTGTCTCCTTGTGAATAAGCTACTCACATGCAAAGATATCCACCTCAGACTTCTTCAGCCAGCCTTTCACAACACAACCATGCTAATACTTCTGCATTTTTCACAACTGAAACAAAACGCGTTCTCCCTCAGTCTGCTCTGTTTGTGGTTTGTTTTTTCCATCTTACACCAAATGCAAAGCAAAACAACACCTACCAAACCTCTCGGTACATACCTCCAGGAATGTCCCATGCTCCACTTTCTCCAGGGGACAATGGTCTCACTTGGGGTCGGTTCTGCCGAAAACTGGGCAAAGCTACTTTATCAAGGTCAATTGACAGTAACTTTTGATGTTTCCAAAGGTTGCTAGAAGAAATTTAAAGACAGAGATGTCTGCCCACTTATTTCATTAATGCAAGGAATTTTGAGGAAACATGCACAGAAGGTGACAGCTGAAACCCACAAACTACTCACTAATCCGGACCTGAATGATAATCCCATCTTCAGGTTTTGCAGCCTGCAGACCCACTGAATTCAATTCAGATGCCACAGGGACACACTCAGATCAACAACTACTCGGTAGCAACTCTCTTTCTTGCGTACAGATGGCCAAGTGTTACTGTCAGGAGCTCTGCAGACAAGCATGGGCTACGTGCTCATGCATTTGCCTCCCAGCGACTGACAAGTAACACACTGCAGGGCAGAGTCAGGCGAGGTGTCCAAGAAAGTGCTTAAGCAAACTACGTCAAAGGCAAGTGGTGACGATGGATTTAAGCAAGGCCTTGAGCTTTAAGTTGGAATCACTCAATCATAACAACGTGTGAAGCTGTTTTTAAAATCCCTTGGTTTCACAAAACACTGTGTAACTATCAGGTGAATCATTCACTGAAGAGGCTTTCTTAGGATCTGGTGTCACTCTGGGAGAGGAATTCCAGCTGTCCTTTTCAAAAGCAGATGAACAAATACTTTTTCAGCTGAACTTGGAAGTGAGACTTCTGACAAAGTTGTAAGACAGACGTGTACTCACCTAGGAGCAGTTTCGTTCAAAGGCTGTGGTTTGGCCCAGGAGAGGTGAGGACAAGCAGGAAGGGAACGGGGTTTAGGGTCTCCCAAGTGAGCCTCGAGCACCTTTGAGTATCGATGCAGATGGTTACCTGCCGTTCACAGGAGAGACAGACTGGGTTACAGAGTTCCCAACACTTGCCTTTAACTCAGTGGAGCTGCTGGAAAATCAGGAGTGACTCACAGCCGAACCCCGCAGTTAGAACTAACCAGAGAGTAAGGCTGTTACCAAACAGCACGACTGTGCACCTGCAATCCAGTGTGAGGCTACAGCTGCTGGCCAGCGTGTGAGACGAGACTGAATGCTTTATGCACACCCTGTGACTGGAACACTTCCGAGCAGAACGAGGTCTCTGCTAACACTCAGGAGCAGGATCTTTCCCTTAGCCAAATCACAACAGTATCACTGCAGAGCCCTAAGGCGTGTAGGCTCTCTCATCCAGTAAAACAGCAAAACATCACAGAGCTCAGCTGAGGCTAACCTTGCTGTCAAGGGTTTGCTGGGTCTTCCTAAGCCCCACTCTGCCCCCCCTTCAGTTCCAGGCTCTGCTCTCACCTTCCATCCGCTCGGGGGGAGAGTAGCCCACTCCTGACGGCGGCCGCTGGCGGTTTTCAGAATGGCTGAGGCTCGGCGGCGTCACCCCGTAGGATGTGTACTGCAGGAGGGCGTCCAGGAGCCAAAAGCAATCTGTGGGTTTCAGAGCCCCCAGCCCCAGAAGAATATACGCATTATGCTACGTTTCAAACGGCTCATCTTACTGTTAAGCAGTATATCACAGCGTTTAGAAGCACAAGGAGATTCTCACTGTTGATATTCTCCTTTGGAAGTCCTACGTCCAATTTCAGCAAGGTGCAGCTTTCAACCACTCCTCCTCCAACAATACAAAAACATGAACTTATTCTGCTCAGTCTTAAAACATCTTTTTGTCGTGTGTACTAAATCAGGCGTTTTTGGGGAGTAAGTGATAAAATGGCAGGCCTCAAATACAGGAATTCTAGTTTGGGCAAGGCCACCCAAGTCCCTGCAAAAGCCAGGAGCTTTTCCCATGTGGAAACACAGAGAGCTCGGAGCTTCTGTTATCATTAACAAGCCCTCCACCTAGTTAACATCATCATTCCCTCACATTTCCCAGTGGGACAACCCCTCACCAGCTATTTCCACTGCAGAGCAAACTACTTTTCTCAGAACCTCTCCCCTTGGGGAACAGTTGGCTGGGAATAGGAATTAATCTTCATAATCCTGGTGTCCTTTAAATCCTCACCTTTGATTGTTAAAGAGGTCAATCAGATTTTAAGGATTTATATTCGCAAATGTTTGGAATTTACCTCAGTTAAAGCGACTGATGTCTCTACAGGAGACATAACTCCCGGCTCACAACTTAAAAGCTAACTTTAAAGGAGTTTAGAGCCTCCCACTTCTTCTTGCTTCACAGGTCACACTGAATTTAACAGCATTAGGAGGTCACAAAGCACCATTCTCTCCCACTTCAACTAAAGCTGCACGTCTCTGCTTATGCTACATGCTTTCAGCAACCCACAGCAAGCACTCTGCGATTTTAAAATGTCAGTGACAAAGCCCTCAAAAAAATTACAAATATGTTCTCATGATAAAAGGAAAAATCAGGCTGAAAACAGCATTCAGTGGAACTGCAGAGAAAGGCTTCGCAACCTGGCCTGCCTCTCGAGCCACACACCTACTAGCCTACACTTCACATGTCAAGGAAGCAGGCGAAACCCAATCAATCTCTCAACAATTTTTCAAGTCAGATCAGACAAAGTGTTAGAAAACGGTTTTCAAAGGACCAACCACAGTGTGCAGGCAGAGAAACGGCTTCTCCGGGCATCAGAAGTTGCATACACATAACAACCCACGGACCTGCTACCTAGAATTGCAAACAAATGCCCCAAAAACCCAAAAAACAGGAATTCCTGCTCTCTGATAGATTTACACCAGCTGATTTGTGTCAAAGTAGAACAAGGGCCAAAAAGTAATGCCCAACCGAAATGAAACCTGCTAGGAAACACCGCAAAGGGAACACTGCAAGGGGGTGAGCAAAGGTAAAACACGAGATCCCCTACACTACGTAACACCCTGGAATTGCAACGGGGAAAAGAGTGAGAGGGTCCCCTCATGGTGTCTTCACAACTCCAAATCACACATGTAAGTGCTCATAGTTTCTGGAAACAAGAACACCCCAGAGAAAGAAAGAAAGAAAGAAAAAAAAAGCATCATAAAACCAACCAACCAAACAGAACACCCATCAGAATCAACAATCTAAGGGAACAACAAGCATGAGGCATACGGGGGAAAAACGCTCCCACCCACCAGGAGGCTACTTAACGCGGGGCATTCTTTCGCTGCAAATGTTACCGCATTTTCAGTAGAGTTCTGCAGAAGTGGGATTAAAACCCAATTAGGAATATTTAGAGATTCCCTAGAAAAGAACTATTTCTGGTGGGAGCTGTGGCTACCCACAGGACGCTCCCCTACTCAAGAAAATACTCCTCCCCGCGTGCCCAAGCATACGCACCTTTCTGCCGATGGCTGTCGTCCAAGCAATTAGAGTCACCGTACAGAACAATTCTGCCACCACCTTCGGAAGGAACTTGGTAAAGTCCCAAAATAGGAACATTTTCAATTATAGCAGTCTCCTGTTTTAAAACTTCAAGACCTAAAGCAAAGCACAAATAAATTTTACAGCCTGCAACGCAACGCCAACTTATCTACACAGTCTACAATGCAAACTGACAACTGCAGCTATGCCACTCTTCATGTCACACATTTTGGAAAAATGTTTTTTCCTTTTTAAAAACATGATGTTATGATAAAAATGAAACTGCTCCAAGACCCTCATTGTGAACTTTTCTGCTGATACCAATGTCGTCTTTCTTCAGTGGAGAACTGAATAAAGAACTCAAGTCCTGGATCATCTTCAACATTCATGAATGAAAAATCCCAATGTTTTCAGAAACAAGTTTAAAATCAAAGTGCTCTGGCTTAGAAATAATTTTGTTTCAGTCCTTCTACAAAAGTATACAGAACATGGTAGCTTAAAAAACAGTTATCACAATGCATACTGCTCCTCACCAATTCACTTTGCTGCCACACCCCTCTCTCCTTCACGAACAGCTACTCTGCAGCAAAGAAGAGAACAGGAACATCCTGCGAACGACGACATCTGTCTGTTAGCAGCTGCTGCAAAGCAGGGGCTTTGGCTGAACTTGTTTACAGCAGCAGGTCAGAGGAAGCCTGTCTTAAAGAATGTTGGGCTCACACCTCAGCCACTCTGCAGCACTGGTTTCCCTTGCACTTCTCCTGTTCTGCTTTCAATTTAGCAACAGCCAGCACCCAGCACCTGCCAGCCATGCCTCAGAGATCAGCCCCTTCTGGAACACTTCCACTGCTACTTGTATCGTAAAGAGCAATTTTTTAAGTATCACTGAACACTCTGCCTCCAAAAGCACTGCAAGAATCTGAATAATAAACATGTTTCCAAAATATTTACAGTTAGAACTTAGATAATCAGTGAATGGAAAAGGTTAAAAAGCAGCCAGTGGTGTGAAAGGGTACCTGCACAAAACCCAGAGGACACACAGCTGAAATTTGCCCTTTGCATCTCACAGGCATTTCATCTCCAGTGACCTGAAGGCTGCCGTAAACACTGAGAGGGAAAAGCCCCCAGCTGATGGAGAAACTAAAGCACAGTTTGTGGAAAGCCATTTTTAGGGTAAAGGTTTCCCACCTCTAACTCCCGTTTCAAAAACCGGAGGAAGATGAGCAATTTCAAACGCTAAGCACTTACAGTCTGCTTTCCCTTAGACACTGACTTCAGAGAGGGAAACCAAAACACAGAGCTCGTTTGCTTCATGAATTGGAAAGAAAAGAATCCAACAGAGAAAGCAGGTCCAGCAGGCTGCTTGTCAAACACACTCTGTCTCTCTTTCTCCCCCACTGAAATACCTAAGTCCTCTGCACACAGCATTTCAGGCATATTGCCTGTTCTCCAAAGACTCACACGGATCAGCTCCTTACTGTTCCAGAAGACTTCTCCACTAGTTCTTAAAAACATGTCTTTTTTTACACAAATCTTACACCTTTAGACTTTGTAACTTTGCTTGGGCATTAACTACGAAGTTCTACTTAAATCACAGAGAAAAAACAAAGAAACACATGCCTTGATCCTTAAAGGTCTGTGCAATCACAATGCCATCTTCTGGGAACTTCGCAATACTGCATCCTGATGCATAATTCACTGAAAATCAACACAAAATTGCATCTACAGGTTAAAAATGACACTTTCTCCCTTCCCACTGTAATTCAATGAGCATCAGAACAAGTACAGAGAAAACATTTGCAGGAACAGTTCTCTGAATGTGTGTATCTTATCAGGACATGGATTCACAGGTAAGGCATTTCTCTAAGCGCAGGTTCACCTTTATGTGCTGCTTTCAAACCTTTCTGTTCAGGAGACCGATATTAACTTTTTTAAACTGAAAATCTTCACCAATTGCAGTAAGAAATATAGGAGCTCACACCAACAGTCATTATTTACAGAGGAACCTGTCTCCTTCAACCATTGCTGGAGAGCATACAGAGCTCCCAGTGCTGGCGCCTTCTCTGTTCATTTACACATTCCGAACGGAGTAGTCAGAAGACAGAGAATTAGAAACAAAGCATGAAAACATCAAGTGACTTGGTCAGAAGAAAAAGACTGGCTACACCTAGAAAGTCTGGAAGTAATCAGGCCATGGACCTGTGCCCTAACCACCAAGTTTGAACTTGGCAAGAGTAAAGCACGCTAATTTCAGGCTATTTCAGGGGAATCAGTTCAGCAGATGATGAGAACGGGAATTTACAAAGAATCCCAGGCTGTTGTGATGCGTGTCTAAACTGAAGTATTCCAAGGAAAGTCTCTCAAATTGATTTTCTTCCACCGAAATTTCAAATTTCCACTTAACTGCAAAACTAAAACCTTTAGACAAAACATGTCTAAACCAAAGGCCTCATCTGAGCAAGCAGTGTTCATGGCACAAACAAATCCAGACACACCCCAAGAATACTCTTCAAAGACCTGCACCTGGAATTCAACCATGAGCTCAGGATGTTCGTTACCTGGTCTGAAAATCTATCCGACGCAGGAAGTAATCCTTTAAGCACGCTTTTGACACTCTTTTCCCTCAACTTCACAGCAGTCCCCCCGACTCTCACTCAACCTGATCCCCACAGAAGCTGTTCCCCAAACAAGCTACTGCTCGTGGCCTGCGCAGGCAGTGGCCTCCAGGACTCACTTTCATGATTTGCCAAGGTGAAATCGCCTTCGTACAGCCCGTCGCTGAAGGCCATGTTCCAGACAGAAAGCAGATCATTCAGAGCTGGTATGTTGGCACCGCCAGTGTCAGGCATCCACCACTGTCTGTAAAAATTCCAGTGTCACACAGTTTGTTAGCATACAGAACGTGCTCCTGGAGTTGTATTATGAAAAAACAGGCATCCCTCCACACGCAGGCTTTTTCCAACACACTTCAGTAATTAACTGTACCCCAAAGCCTCATTTAACCACAGGAGCACATAAGCAGCTGCCCCTCTTTGACACCCACACTTCTGAGCAGAAGTAACATTAATGTTGCAAAGTTCCCAGGATATTCCAGTATCTTACTCAACTTGAATTTGCTAGAAATAAATTCTGTCTTAGGCTCCTTGACGATAAGGCAAAAGTCACGGCCATGTCATCTGCTTCTGGTTTTCCTAATGAAGCTAAGCATTACCTGCTCCCAAGCTGCAGAACAGATCTTCCTAGTTTACCATAAAACAGGCTGAAATTTTAGCTATTAGGGTCTTTATCACCACTGTTGATACACTGGAATAATTTCAACACTGGGTGCACAGCCCAGTGATACCGTTTACAAAATACATTTGCTTTTTATTCTGCTCTCCAAAGTGAAAATGTGTCTGTCCATTTTTCTTCGCCAGCCTCCAATTTCTTGCTTCTCTCTATTGTGCTTTCCTGGACTTTAAAAGATTCCATTACCAAGGGGCAGGAGGGGGCTCACAATCATGACACAGTAGGCAACCACCCTCCTCAAGCTTTGCAGCTTAAGGTCAGTTTTGCTTCTCAGAGGCAGCACGAGAAGCACTGCAGGTGATGAAGTACACTGCATCCCATCTGGGATTTTTAGGACAGTACGTCAATAAAATGGCAATTCTATGACATTTTATTTCCCACAGAAACGAAAGAAATAGGCACCTTGTGTTCTCATCATAAAACTTGACTTTTCTCATCACAGATGTGTTGTACCAGTCGCTAAACACTACAAGTGAAAGTCCGTTATCAACATCCCTCCGCAGCTTGGTGATCTCTTCGGGAAAATACTCTTCCTCACTGTCCACCATCAATAAGGTCCCTGTGTGTAAAGCAAAGGCAGAGTTCCTCAGGCTGCTCACTGCAATGTTATCACTACTAACCCAACCTATGCAGAAGTTAACACGAATGGATGTTTTGCAAAACCTTCTCTAGATGACTGAAAAGCACAAACAAAAAAAAAAATGCAGATTACTCCTAAATATCAAGCCTTTTTGCTTCTCAGCAGATTGCTCAGAGAGGTGGTGGAAGTTCCACCCTCAGAGACAACGCAGATCTTGGCAGGATGGTACCTGAGCAACTGATCAAGCACTGATGCTGGCCCTGCAGCTCACGGTCCCTGCAACCCAGACAGCTCTGTAGGTCTAGGCAGCCAGCGTTTAGAAAGACCTCTGATAAAGATCCTGCAGAAACCGGGTTACGGGATCTGGGTGACGGGGCTGGAACAAGAAGACCTTTAAGGTCCCTTCCAACCCAAGCCATGCTGAACTACATCATTTGCCCCCTGCTGCTTCTACTGGAGATTTACCACAGTTTTACCGAGCTGTGATTAGAAGCCTTCTATTTCAGTCATTTCTTCATTTCATCTACCAAATTCATTCCACTTGCCCATTTCTGTTCGTTCCCTCCTCAGTGCTTCCTTCTTCACCTCAGCCTACTTGCATTTTTCAGGCATAGAAAGCACTCATCTCCCAGCTCAGCCTATTTGAGCAATCCAAAAGCCAAATTCTTCTAGCTTCCTAGTTCCTCCATTCTCCTGGGGAGAAATGTGAGTTGTAGTTGGCAAATCTGTGCATGCAAAGCAGAGCTGCCCTTGTGGTGCCCGATCAACTATAAACCCAGAGGTCTCAGAACAGAAACCACTTCATTATGCTTTTACAGGCTACCATCCCTGACTCCAGCTGCACATCTGCTAACTCAGAAAGCAACAGTACAGCATTTAGTGGAGAATCAAGAAAAATTAGAGTTTACTACTGACATTCACAGAACTAAAAATCTGTCAGGAGAATGCACCTTCGCTTTACAGTCTACTGAAGAACATCCTTGTTTAGCCTGGAAAAGAGAAGGCTCCAGGGAGACCTCATTGCAGCCTTCCAACACTTGAAAGGAGCTTACAGGCAGGAGGGGGACCGACTTTTTACACAGGTGGATAATGGTAGGACAAGGGAGAATGGGCTAAAACTGAAAGAGGGGAGGTTTAGGTTGGACATCAGGAAGAAATTCTTCACCGAGAGAGTGGTGAGACGCTAGAACAGGCTGCCCAGAGAAGCTGTGGCTGCCCCATCCCTGGATGTGTTCAGGGCCAGGCTGGATGGGTTCCTGGGCAGTTTGATCTAGTGAGCTAGTGGCTGGCAGCCCTGTCCACGGCAGGGGGGTTGGAACTAGATGATCTCTGAGGTCCCTTCCAACCCAAGCCATTCCTTGATTCTATAATCCTAGACCAAAGAAAGGATGGTCCTGCTGGAGTCTGTCAGGGCCAACTAGAAGGTCATACCAGAGCAGAAAACAAACATGGACAGCTCGGTTTGCCCTCTGCCTGGCAAATCAAACACAAAAGAAACAAACCACACCGGTCTGCTAGCATATAGTGTTGAATGTAGCACTCTTCCCACTATTTCATCTATCCACAAAGATCAATACTTCAAAATACCAGTGCCAAGGAAAAAAAAAACAGAATGGACACTTTCAATTTGAGTGACAAACCCATGCTTTGTTCTGGCTATGCAAAAATCTTCTCAAAAACACAGCTCTGCCTCTCGGGGACTGAACAGCGGGGCTTCTACCCACTCAGAGTTGGGTTTTCCCTCTCATTTTTCCAAGATAAGGATAGTGAACTGCACTACTTCTATGAGACTCCCAAGTAAGCTTCTGCAGCAACACTTCACACGATCTAATGTTAGCTTACAAACAACAGGATGGGGAGAAGGCAACTAGCACACGCTTACCGTACTGACTTGCATCGAAACATGTAAATGGGGAACCAAGAACCTCAACAAAGTAACCCATGCTTCTTAGGTGCTGGTACATGTCCCTGAAGTTTGTGTGGATATGGTCACCGTTCCTTAGGAAAAGAGAAAAGAAAATCATTGAAGGCATTTAAATTTGGCATGCAGAAACCTGATTTAAATCCTCTAATTATAGATTACTTCCTAGTTTCCTTTCTATAAGGTCCATTTCTTTTTTCAAGGGATAACCTGTGGCTTCCCAAGCACCACCTCCTCTTGCAATTTTTTTCAGAAATGACACTGGTTCCAAGTGCTACAGAGAGGCAGTAATACAGTCACAGATAGAGACTGAGAATGTCTCTTACAAAGCACTGCTCTGTACTTTGCAGCACACCACAGGGCAACGCTGCTGCACTAAGCTCAGACACTTCCCACAGGACTTCCTCCTCCCTGAAGAGTAAGAGCAGTTTTCACTACTGACTGGAGGAAGCACACAGGACAACTGAAAGCAACTGCTGAAGCTCCTCACCATCTGCCCTACCTCCAGTTCCAAGTAGCTTTCCAAAAGCATGTCTTGGACACTGATCCAACTAACCCCCATTTACACCTTTTTGCACATTTCTTCCTACGGATGCTTTCCCTTTCCATCCATGAAAGACATCAGGTCTGTCATTCCTTGTTTCAGTATTCTCAATTGTTGTTTTTTTTTTTGTATGAGTGAATGCCAAAGTGGCTAATTAAGTGTCCCCCTCAATTCCCTGGGCATAAAAGAAAAATGCTACATCTTGAAAGCAAAACTCTGTGTCTTAAATGTGACTTTCAAAAGCTTTCCATTTCAAATGAATCAAAAACATGGAGAACAACCACAAAAAAAAAGAAAAACTGCATAAAGAAGAAGCATGCAGAGGCTAAGAGTTTTGCATGGATTTATTAGAAAAGTCCATGCCACACTGAATAAGGCCAGGGCTCTGGCACTTGGTGAAGTTATTCCATATCACTAACATGCAACCAAGAAACACTGATTTAATAGAACCTGAGACAAATACCAATCTAATGGATCATTCTTCATCCTCAAATTATCCCTGGGGAAGTATCCTGGTGGGTAACGGAGATTATGATATTGATCCCAAAGGACTCGCTTACTGCGAGGCGGAGTAGGAATAATCTTCACTTTTATCGGAAGCTTCACTGTCGAAGTCTGCTCTGCACCGTTCTTAGACTGAAGGACAGAACAAACCACAGTGAAATTCTTTTCCCCAACAGGAACATTCACCAAGTGTGGATTGTAAAAGACTGAAGAAACGGAGGTACCAAATCTGTTTTAAGTCACCACCACCAGCTGTGGAGACCAAGAGATGACTTTTGCCTTAAATTACCGTCCTATGCTTTCTGCACTCAACTGCTTACATTTCCACTCAGAATGTAAAATACTTAACAATCATTTGGTTCAATTGCTCAAAACCTTAAAATCTTCCCAAGAACAGTTAACTAGGGTTCTAGGAAAAAGATATTCAAGTAATCTCTTTTTCAAAACACCTTACTTAGAATTCATAATAAGCAAATGTAAGTAAGTAGTGGGACTCAGATGGGTTTCCTAATTCTAAAGCATACTCAATTCAAAGGCTAGTCCTGCTCTCAGTTGTAAAGATTATTATTTGTACTTTTCAGTTTTTTGACCCCAATCTAACTTACGCTTCAAATCACAGGACCAGACCAACTCCGTAAAAATAAGGGGTTTGATGTGAAGCAGTTGTAATAATTAAAACCATACCACTCCCCCCAAAAAAACATGGAACTTACTTTATTTTCTGCAGGGGATGATACGGTGATCATAACATGACCTTGAGCAATGCCTTCCCAAGACGCTGCTTTCTTTGCTACCGAGATAGAAATGGCCAAGTATCCAGACCAAGGCCATAACACCGGGGAATAGGAGAAAGCCACCTCAATATTGTCCCCATTCTGCGGGAGATAGGGTTGCCAGTCTGGCTGTGAAATGAACACAGAACGCTGGTAAAAGAGGATTTCTAGACACTAATTTTTGCACACACAGCCCACTTCCACTGCCCATAGAATTATCAAATCTTAGCAGTTCTGAAGATAGCGTCAAATTACAAAATGCCCACAAACCCCAAAAGATAGGTGTTGTGACAGCGAATCAACTTAATCGTGACTGCCTTAATGGTCCAGAGTGTGGGCTTCCCGGAGGCAGGACTGTAAGAATTTCCATGAACAGCATACTAAGAGCACCCAATTCAACATTCTGGGGTCCTGTTTAAAGAATTACTGGCAAGACACGAAGTTTCCTTTCTGTAACAAACAGGGTTATGGGTGGAAGAGGTTCAAGCAGATTACACTGGTTGCGACTGAGCATTACCATTATGGACAACAGCTTCAATACCCTTTAGGGTAAGCTTAAATCTAAAACAGACCTCAGGATTCACAGTAAGATGTTGAAATTCAGCTCGTTTCCACTGGTTAGAATTTTGGGACAGGGGTCTTATT
>VXAV01009128.1:38717-49807 GCA_013399715.1 Alectura lathami | reverse complement strand
TTTATCTTACAACTTAAATAAAAAAAAAAAAAAAAAAGGAAAAAAGTTAAATCCTCCTTAGACAACCAACAAATTCAACATTACTGGTGTAAAGTAACAGGGTTTGTAGCAGGCCTTGAGAAGTCAACACATTTGGGTCATTTTGACCCACGTAAGAGGAACAACTTACAACATCAGAATCCTTGACTGAGATTTCTCATGCTCATACAAGAGATGAGGAAAGTCTCTCCTCATCTGACAGCATTTAAGGAGATCTTAAAAGCCAAGAGAATACAAAGAAATTAAGCACCTGTCAATCCACACGAGTTTTACAAAGACAAACACTACACACCCCAGAAAACAAGTGCATTGCTGGAAAATCTGCAGATGACCTAATGGTGACTAATCTGGGTGTGTCCTTCAAAACCAAACACTCTGCATCTCCTGCTCCCACCAGTAAGAATGCTTATTTGTCCTATCAAAGGTATTAGCTGAAATAGTGCTTTCTGGGAAGCTTTTATTAACACAGTCAGGACCTGGAACAACAGTAAGTCTTACCTTGTCTACAATTCTCCCTGTGACTCCCATGCCATTAAGAATAGTAACATTAACAATGGTTGGCATCCCTCCATAATAGATGGGCTGAGAACAATACGGCCACATGTAGGGACACTCTGTCAAGTCGATGTAGCTTGGACTCAAACTGCAGCAAGAGTAGAGAAGGTAAAATTTAACAGGAAAAAAAAAAAATAAATTAGTAAGCAGAAGTACCAGTCACTATACCAAACTGATATATGGAAAAATTACTGGTAGCACATGCCAGTCCTAGCTACTCTCCTAAGTGGTCACCCTGCTTCCCAAACATGTCCCAGAATCTTCTTTCCTTCCTCTCTTTTTATTAAAAAAAAAAAAAAAAAAAAAAAGGTTTGATAGTTTTTTGCCACAAAGCAAAAGAAACTGTACAGCACAGTGAGAACACTCCCATTCTGGAAAACTAGGATTTAACTACTGTTCCATTTTGTTCTAGGTCACATTATTCATAACATCAGGGAGTTTAACTGAGCCTAAAAGAGAACGTAAATTTAGCTCTCAGAGACTTCCAGCCCCTACACTGCTCTAGTACAGGTAGAAAATTCAGCAACTTTTCATTCCCTCTGCTGTCAAAATCCATGCTTCGGGATTATGCAAGATCTGTGCAAGTTCTCCCTGTTGCGTAAGCACAGATTGCTCAACATGCACATCATCTGCTCTCTGAAAGAAATACAGCAGATTACAGTGTATTGTTGATTAATTGAGGATTAAAATTAACCTGGCCTGTGGTTTATAGCTGTTGAGGATCTGATAAGCTCTCAGAAGATCCAACTTGCCATGTCCTTGTTCAAACATGTTGACTCCAGGAAGTCTACGTGCCGACGCAATAAGTGCCTGCTTCATACTCGCGGGATTCACCATCTCACGCTTCTGAACCGTGCTGGAATGGGAAACAACAGACCACATCAGGCGGCCTTTATTCCAGTTTCTAGCTAGTCTTGTTTACCATCCTGCCATAAGCCACCACTTCATTTGAAGAAAATGCAAAATAAGATCACATTTGTCAATTATTGCTTGATTTCTCACTGGAGCAGCTGAAGGCGAAAACAGGAGTCACAGTTCTCTTGGAAACCAGTACTATATCAACTTTTCTCCTTACCATGTGCTCCATGACCAGCAGTCATTATAATCAGGGTAACATTTTTATATGGCAAGTAAAACGCTCTGAAAATCCAAGCCTCTGTAATTGGCTGGGATCTTTCGCTGCACAGCTCTTTTGAGGGCGGGAGCAGCTTTGTGGTCCAAAGAAAACTGCACCATTTTACAGGGGAATATGATGATGACTTTGAATTTTAGACAGAAAGAGTTTTTCAAATAAAAAACTCTTATCCTTAAGCAGTCACTGTGACAAACACAAAGTGGAGACTTGCAATTCCTGCCTTCCCTTCGCAACAGATGAGTTGCGCAACTGGGTACTAGCCACAGAAGTCCTACGTGCCATAAAATTTACAAGTATTTAAACAGCTACCTGCTATCGTGCCTACTTTGAGCAGCTGTTCTTCTACAACCCAAGTGACAAAAGTAATTCAAAATGGTTAAACATTTAACAAAATTACTCTGTTAAACTACTTTGCTGGGTAGAACACTACCAAGTCTACCCCTTGAGTTTGTTTCCCTACATGTAAATGCAATTTATTTCCAGTTACTGGGTTCTCTCAAGGGTTTTTTACCATTCTCCTGCATCAGTATCTTTTAAGGGACTCTTATGTATCCTTACCTTACTAACAGTGTAACAGCACCTGCCACTACAGGAGATGCTACACTTGTCCCAGAGAGAGAGCGGCATCCACCCTTCATACCAGAACCTCTCACTCCGGAGCCGTAAGTCACGATATCAGGCTTCACTCTACCGTAACCTCCAGGCAGCTCCTGTGAAAGACAACGGATGGATTGGTGCCCTAAGACATAACAAACACTGGCCGCTTCATCCAGACATTTCAGCTAACTAATGCAAGTAATTCAGAAGTAAAACGGTCAAATAGATTAGCTGTTGTTGAGCACCACGGAACGTCAAATAACACCTGAAAAAGGACTCGAAGCATTCATGGCAACTCCTCCGCGTATCAACCCAGGAAAGGCATGCCAGCAAGTACTCCAGTACCTAAGCTAAGCATGAAGCTACTGACAAAATGATAACGACACTGCCCCTGGCTAACGACAAGCAGCACAAACAAAAAAAAAAATACAAAACACTGTCCTTAATCTAGATCACACTGCAACCTCACTGAAATCATGTGTGCAGTACCTGAACCTCACTTCAACAGCAAAATGCAAATGGAAAGGGTATCAAATGTGCACAACGTTACAGGTAGCACCTGGAAAGTCTTGGATTTTTCTATTAAGTAAAGGGCAAGGGCAGAGATTTGCCCACACAGGCAAATCCTCACTGTAATTCAGAAGGGATTAGGCATTTTATAAATACATCAAGAATGTCAGGAGTGGTCAAGATGAATGATGAATAACCCAGAAAGAGCACTAAGCTTCCTGCTTCAGGTCTTTCATCAATCTTTTACAATTCCCAACATCCATAAAAACTTTTATCGCTGTTTCCCCCCCACACATCAGCTGCATGAGATTACCCCTCCGAAAAAGGCTCCTTCATCAAAGCCCTTATTCTGGCTACAAACGTGGCTGGCCACAGTCGAAAGATCTTACCCAAGTGGTCATTCCCCTAGATGAAAAGCGAGCTATATTATCTTCAAAGTCAATGCCACCTACTCCAATCACATCCATCTGGTCAGCAGGGTTATTGAGAGTCCTGGAACATGTTGGGAGTCAGTAAGACAATATGAATAAAAAAAAAAAGACCATCAGTACAGCCATAAATTTACACAGACAGCAGGCACACTGCCACCAAATTTTTGTCAGCCATTCTTTCTAACCTGCTCAGAAACTAATTTTGGTCCTACTTGATACAGTTGTATCACTAAAAGCAACTTTTCAAGCATTTAGTAACTTAGTCCTTTACACTACCAAACCACAAATCTTCCAGACAAAACAAAATCTGGTTTTAGGTTTTTATTTTAGAAACACACCACAAATCATTCTAGCTCGAGCCTTCTGTGTGCTCTAAGCCTGAGATGTCCTCATACTCATGATGCAATACCAACTGGAAGCACTGCTGTTCCTTTACTAACCTCTCACTGTCTGAATGAAAAATATTCACCTAAAAATTCAAAAAGGTATTACTACGGCAAATGATGAGAGAGAGGAAGGATTCTCATCGTGGTCATTTCCTATGAACAGATTACAGCAAAAAGGATGAGAAAAAACCCTCCGGACCAAGCACAACTACTTTCAAACACACAGAACAGTATCACTTGCTTTTCTTTAAGGTGATCACTGAAACTCACCCATACAAAGGGCCATCGTTGCCAATAGCAGAGACCATGATCACATTGTTGGCTGTCAGTTCCCATACCTACAAAAAAAATAACGCTTACAATACTGTTCTGCTGCCAAAGAAGGGAGTTTTTGAACAAACACAAACTCCATGGGGCATGATGTAAGCAACCAATTAGTCTCTCTTTCTGACTGAGATTACAAACTACATCCCACCAGTATGTTCAGTACTAAGCACCAACCATTCTTAAGATCATGTGATCAGTAACAGCCCTCACAGCTCCACTGCTGACTGTCCTTGTTGGGGTTACATCAAAGCAAAAACTCCTGCCTGTAACAAAACACTCCGGATGCTGAAATCAAATAATTCCAAGCCTCCTCCAATGCAGATTTTCATAAAAATGGACGAATTTCTATGCTTCAACACCCTTATTATCCTTTCCTAAGTAAGATTTTTTTTTTTTTTAACATAAATTAATTCATCTAGTGACTTTTAAGTACATTTTAACAATTCAGGGAACATGACACAATGATAAACACCTAACTCCGTCTTATCCTCAAACAAATCTCTCATTACATAGCTGAATCAACTACCTGTACTTCTTACTTACTTGTTCTCAAACAATTCACTGCTATATTCATTTTTACCATGAGATAAATTAACTATGCAGAGATTTCAAAAAGCAGGGCTAGATTTCAGTGAAGTTTCTTCTGTTAAGTGCCCCATTAGTTGCATGCTTGAGAGTAACGCTTCCTGGCAGGAGGTGCAGCATTTTGTAAAAGGGCATTCTTCTGCAGCATTGTGAATATTTGCTTTTTTTTTTTTTTTCTCTAACCCCTTCCTTAAAAACACACCTAAAAACCTATGCACCTGTACAGAATTTCTCTCATGCAAACGAAACTCCTCAAGAGAGATGACAGGACCAAAACCTGTGGCAAACAAGCGGCTCTGCAAGTCCAGGGATACAAACAACACGACCACAGAAGCTTTTACCTCCTCATACTAACCTTGTCAACAAACGGATGATCCATGAAGTCTGGCCCACCGATACTCAGATTCAATACATCTATCTTCTTTAAAATTGCATAATTAAAGGCATCCAGAAACCAAGATGTATATGAAACCTATGTAAGAAAGAAGAAAACAAAAGCTCTCACAGGAAAATCCAGTGATTCCATGACAATACAGACTTCAAAGGGAGAGAAGGTGAAACAACACAAACATAAAGCACAGACCTAACAATGGTCTCCTTGTACTTACAGTGTTCAGCATATTTATGAAACAGCGTTAACACTACGATAAGACTTACACACAGAATTTCTGAAGAATATACCAGATTTTGAAACTGTAAGCTATCTTGTAGTAAGCGTCTTTTAAATAGAAAGAAACCATATATATCATATATATCACACATGTAAAAGAAAATATATCAAAATTTACATGTACTTGCAGTATTCCCCAAGAAAAGAATTTAAACAGCATTAATTTGGAAAGATAGAAACTAAAGCACTGTGAAACAGCTACCTGGTTATTGGTGAATACTCTAAAAATGTGCAGTTCGGCATTTGGAGCAAATCCCTGGCATTCTCTCATGCTGGCTATCACACCTGCTACAAAAGTCCCATGGCCTAAACCTATCACAGACAGAAGATAAAATAAAATGTCAGAACACAAACCAGTTCATTTTCAGGGATTTTCACTGTTAACAGCTATAATAATATCACATCAATCCAACAGACTTTAGAACAAACTGCAAACACTTGGTTCCACCCTCATCTTCTTGAACTGAATTTTGCTACTGATAGTGCCAGCATTTCCAGCACTACCCAGCCAGACAACCAGCTGACGGAACTCAGAGCGATACATCCTCCACTGCCTATCCACTCCTCATTTCCTAATCCACCAATGACACCAAAAGCCACACAAGAGAAGGATGAGGGAGAAATATTATTTTGGCAAATGCAAGTCACAAGGCCAACATATGTTTATGTAAACATAATAAAAGATTTTTATCCAGACTCTGCAATAATTGTATTTTGTTAAGGGTGGAAAACAAGGCAAGAAAACGTATTTTCTCCTCTCCTCAAAAACTAATGTGGCTTTTGCTTTATGAAACTGCCTTCACTGTAGTTACTTGCTCAAAATCTGCCTGCCCAGTAATCATCTGGGCACAGTACTCCTAGAAAGTGCAACCAAAAGCAGGTACCACCCATGCAAAGAAACACTGTGCATGACAGAACTATGGAGATGCACAGAAGACCAAAAAAGACATGCATGTACATCGAACTCTAAAACGCCAGCTGACTCACTGACCCAGACGATATGAGATTAATAATCTGTGAAAGCATACAGTCAGAGCAAGTTAGGGTCAACACATGAAAAACAAACACAAACATGCCAAGGAAAATAAAAGTTTCTTTGGAATGTTGGTGGGCAATGAGCAGAGCACTTGTTGATGAAAACAATACAGATGGGAAAAAACTTTGCAGGAAGCTTCCAAAACTCAAATTACTGCATAGTAAAGAGGGAAAATACTCTCCCTCCCGTGTATGGAAATACGCAGGGCACCGTGAAACAGCAGAATGTAAAATGTTTTCCTCCCTGACGTTTTTCAAAAGCTATGATGGGACACGACGCATGATTCACAGGAGACACCTGCAACACGTTCCTGGAATCTTGATATTATTTGTTGAATTTGGTAAGAGTACAAAGTTCCCTGGACTCTGCAAAACTAAGCTTAAAATCTCGAGACACACAGCTTCAACAGATGTTAACAGATGTGTTGCCACCACAGTAGCAACTGCAGCTTTACAACACAAAAAGGCACACGCCATCAGGAACAGTCTCACCACCTGTGCACAACAACTCACCATCATCCAAGGTTCTCTCATTGGTCCAGTTTGTTCTCTCCTTCACATTTTTGAAATGTGGATGTTTCTCACTCAGTCCAGTGTCAAACACTGCTACTCTTACACCAGCACCTAGGACAGAAAAAGAAGGATTTTTCTGATTCAGCTTCGTAACAAATCTGTTTGGTCAAGTGAATGAAAACTTTTATGTTTAACATACTATACAATTTGCACATTCACAAAGTTCTGGATGTAAAACAATATTCCTACTCCATTTCTGAAATTCGGCCAAAGATCATAAACAGAACCACTTCCTCTTAAGAACAGCATAAGCAGAGGCACACACAAGAGCACTCTGTAAGCTTACAATGCCCCTCAAACCAAAGCAGTGCACAACCCTTCTGCAACTGGCATCCAATGCGATTAATACACGCAGCTAATCAACGTTTCCTTACACTTCGCTTGCTTCTCAGAGGTAATTATTCTAAGCCAACAAACAGCAGCACACCTGTGTAACCCATTTGCCAAAGGACATCCGCCTGCAATGTCTGAGCGACTTGGCGTGGGATAGCTCTCAACAGACGCCTGCTCGAATGCCGACCCGTGGCGTGCCAGAAGCCAGAACCCAGAGAAAGACTTGCTCTCCGCAGGGGACGAGACGACTGCCACTTCTGAGTCCATCTGGTTTCATTGCAGTGCAGCGTCGGATCAGCTATGTAAAATTAAGATTAATGAAACAAAAATCAAAAACAGTATGAGGAAAAACACACAAGATTTGCTGTTTATGCAAATATCTACATCACACTGTTTCAGCAAAAAGTTCAGACGAGTGTCTGTTTTTTCCACATGTACTAATTCCCTCAACGTAAGTGAAAGCTTCTGTTTTATCTAGGGATGTGGAGGCCAGTAACTTCTGTTATCTAACTACTGCAAAGTAAATGTTTCTGCGCTGTAGATGGGTTCATCACTGCACTTTTGGAAAGCTACAGATGGCCCCCTATAACTTCACAGGCAAAGGAACAGATCGCTGCAAGTTAAAGAAATACTGCAAGGCACTTTTCGTTTGTGTAATGCTAAGCTAGCGGCCTTACATTTTCCAAAGCAGATCTCACGCAAACACATATGAATGACTTACGGTCTGAATACTTGAGTGATCGGAAGACCTTCCGCTGAGGCGTCACTCGCTTGATGTTTGGATGATCTTCCAGTGTCAGCACCCCATCCTTCTGCTTCTCGTTGATCTGAATCACTTCAAAATCACTTGGATAGTCACTGGCTGGGTTGTTGCGAGGTACAATCCTCCAGTTCTCAATATCACTGCTTTTTAGTGCACTTGAAATAAATTTGCTTCTGGCTTTAGCTGTGAAGTATCCATTAAAAGCCACAATATACTCTGGAACAAGAGCACAGTTTATCAGAACCGATGTTTATAGCAGCTTACTCATGCATTCAGATCACTGAGGTCTGAATACTCCTTCTTTACCCAGAATAATCACAATTTGAGGCACTTACTGAACTCTCATGCGCAAGTGCTCATGCACACGCAGAGCTTCATGATGGGAACAGACCTGTTACCTGTCACCATCATAAACTGAAGACAATCTACACACTGACTTCTGATATCGAGTCAGATGAGATGTTTGCTACATGAACCCACAAATACAGCAGAGACGCTACCCGAAATGCACCTGTGCACTCTGCAGGAACAACTCACAACAAGAGCTTATTGCTCATCCTCCCTCCACAGCCCTTTGCCATTCACACACCCACCTTACATTCATCCTGCAGTTCCACACACACACAGCTGCTGTGCCAATACAGATTCCATTCCATAGGCTGGTATCTATCTTCCCTCAGATCCCATTCTGTATACCGTGCTCATTCTTTCCTTTGTCTCTTTGCTGGCTAACTTTGCCCACCTCACAGACCATACCCAATTCAACACCCATCGTATTTGCTTCGCTCTACTGCTACCCCTCGCCATTTCAGGAGTAATACCAGCTTCAGTTTGCCTTTTGTTTGCTCCCTTTGCACTTATCTTTGCTATTTTTTCATAAATGTATTATTGCTTTCAATCTTTTGCTTGGGAAAAAAAAAAAAAAACACCACATATTTCTTACTTTCTCACCCCTTTGTGACCCATTTATGGATAGAAGTGCCTTGACCATATCACCACATGGGTCAAAACGAACAGCTACTGAACACACCTACATGACCTGACTGGCTCAGCTGAGCCTCCACACTCTGTTTTCACTTTTAACATACTCTTTCCTTTCCCCCCTCTTCCTTTTCTTGTTCTTCAAATTTTGTGTTGTTAAACCAGGAACCTTTGTAAAATTCCTTCTCGATCTGAATGCAGGTGATTTAGCAGATCTGTGTCTCTGAATACTGCAATTGCACAAACACCACAATTCTTTAACATGCACTAGAACATCACACCGTTTGTTTTTTGTGGTGGTTTGTTTTTTTTTTTTTTTTTTTTTTTTTTTACAGCTCAATGCTATTACCATGCTCCACGACAGTCGAAGTGAATTCCACTTTCAAAGTAAGGCGAGAACATCCAGGACATATGTGAGCCTCGTGAGAGGAATTCCCTAGTCTGGTACTGAAGTGTTTTTTGCCACAGAGTAAAATCACAACCAGAACAAACAAGATGTTTGCAAACTTCATGGTCATAGAAGAAAATGGTTTCATTCCAAAAATTCCATATATTCAAATCACACTTTTCTTCTTTATAAACTAGTTCATCTTTGTTTCAGTAAACGCCGATTTCACTGTGCTGTTCAACTGGATATTCTTAAAGCTGTGTCCCAAGTAAGTACAGATTTCATGGTCTTTTGAGGTAAAGCCTAACAAACAGGCTCATTTCTTTCTGCGCTTCTTCTCCATTTTGTATGACAAGATTCTGTCACTCAGGATGTGGTAGCTGAGTCCTATACTCCATTTCGGATGGTGAAGTTAACTCCCTAGAAGAATTAGCAAAGTTGTTTGCAAGCTAACCTGCAAGGCAAGGCAATATAGCAAATAGTTAGATTCATGTTTGTGTAAATACATAGCCTGAAAGTCAGGAAAAAAAAAAAAAGATTCCTTCAGTACTTAGCAACAGAAATAATAAGGAAACGGTTGTTCATGTTTCATTTAGTAATTTCTCAAGCACACCCCAGTCTCTTCCTGGTTCACACCAGAGCATCTGTGAAATAGTCAGGTATTAACTTGGCAGAAGAACAAACAACAACCAAACTCTACCACACTTTATGTAAGTGGAGTAAAAAGAACAAACCGACATGCAAGGAGAAAATAAAAAGCAAAATAAAGCGTGAAAAAATATCCACAGGCAGTTAAAGACATGTGGTGGTTTTTATTTTCAACCAGGAATGTGGCAGATGGAAATACTGCTCTGGTAAGTAATTTGACACAAAGAGAATCAGAATCAAAGTCTATTCCAGTGGCTGGCAAGGACAAGAAAAACTGTTACAGGAAGCAAATCTTCAGTTCCTGTACTTGAAAGAGATTATCAGCATGAAAGAAGTCTTTCAGACTCTCTTGAGGTGGAACGTGGGTTACCACAACACGGACACCTGAGAAAATAAGGGCAGGGTTTACAAACGTAATCACGTGAAGCTAAAGAAAAACACTGAAAATGTTTTTCATGTGGAGAGGAAGCTTCTTCCTTTTGTGTTCCAAGGTGGGGGAATCGTTCAAGAAAAACTGCTAAAAATCCTAACATTTACCTAGCAACTAATAGTTACAAGGCCACTAAAAGATGAGGAAAAATAAACATTTATGGGGGTCCTGCCACACCGCGTGCAGAAGCCATACCAACTGGTGCATTTCACCACTGGCACACGCCAGTGTTACAAGGAGCCTTATCAAGGGCTCGACAGCATTTCGGAGAGTGGTGGAATGATCCCAGAGCCACCAGAATGAAGCCAGGGCTTATGCGACAGCTGCTGCTTCACTTTATTTAAGATTCTCAAGGATCTCCTTGTAGCAGCAACAGGTTTCTGTCTATTCCCACCTGACGACAGCAGAACTGCCTGTAGACAGGTTGGGATGACAAAGTTTTCCCTCCATGCCTACACGGAAAGCGGGTACAGGACGTCCCCACCTGATCCCGGCCCCGCTCTGCGTAGCTTATCTTCCGGCTGCCCAAACGGCAATAAAGCCAGAACCCGGCGACACAAATGAGGAAAACAAACCAAACACAGCTGCAGCAGAGACTGCGTGCAAGCACGACGGCGAAACCCGATGGAAACCCTGCTCGCCTCGCTCGGCGCGGAGCCGGGCAGGGGCACGGCCGCGCGCGGCTCCTCCCGGCAGCCGGCCTC
>VXAV01009128.1:27516-38344 GCA_013399715.1 Alectura lathami | reverse complement strand
CTCGGCCCCGGGTGGGTGTTTTCAATTCCTTTTTTTTTTTTTTCTTTTTTAATTATTGAAAGGGGAGGGGTTAGTTAGGAACCCCAAAACAGGGTTCCTACCGCCCCCCTCCCTGTGTACTCTGTAATACCCGTTTAAGAGGGAAAAACGTTTGTGAACCAACTAAGAACAAAAGCAGTTACAGCCCCATTTTCCAGTGAGTCGAAGAGTTTCAAATGCCTAAATTACAAATAGCTGCTGGGGTATGATCTAACTGCTGTGACTTTGTAAACACTCTGAGCCGTATAACATGGTTGCTCTTCAGAGGAGCCATTATAAGTGCACAAACTGTGTAAAAAAAAAAAAAAAAAAAAAAAGAAAAAAGTTACTGCTCATTAGTGCTCATGGCTGAAAGGGGTTTAAATCCTGTGAGGGGATGGGAATGACAAAGCAAGCCAAGCAAGAAATATGGCCACCCGCAGCCAAAACAAGGCAGCGAGGCCCTGCCCTGATCCCCCCCTTCCCTCCCTGCCTGCTCCCTTCTCTTCTCCATCTTCACCCTCCCAACAAAAAAAGAGGAGTACTGGGCTGCAGGAACACGCTAGGAACAAGTGTCAAGGAAGGGAGCTCCTTTGTTAGGAAAGTCACAGGCTGAATTTTACTTTGGACAAAAGTTCAAGGATCAGTTTCTTCCTATGCAACCCAGCCAACAGACTGAGCATCCCAGAACATCCACAGGCATGAAAGCTACGGCATTAAGAGTTTAAATCAAAATTTCGTATGATAGAACTCATAGTCATTTACAAACAGATGTGTACTGAGCTGCTGCAGCTCTCACTGGAGGGGGATGACTATTAAACATTCTGTGCAAGACCTACTCAAGCTTTGTGTAAGGTATTTCTGTTAGAGCCTGCAGCTCTAACACCACTAATCCAGAGCTACCGTGGAAGAGCAATGGAAATCCACTTCGTAACCACAGCTGCATTATTCAGCCAGCAACAAGTACGCAGCCTTCCAGCAGGGACTTCAGGGAGCACACTGACCTCGCACTGTCACCATTAACACGAATGACAGAAGGATACTCCCCGAGTCATCCTGCTGTGTATGAAACACTGCACCGTTATTGCATAGTTTTCATATTTCAGTATAACATTACAGAAGCAGTACTAATCGAGTCCATGATGATATAAGATTCAGAACATCCTTCCTGTATTTCAAGTCATATCCTTCTTTCAGATAGCACATAGGTTCAAAGAAAGGACAGCTGTCAAATTTAGACTCTGCAAGAAATACTGTGACACCAGATGACTTCTAGTAAACACATACATATACTTTAATCTAAGTAAAAACCAGAGTCATACAGCACCAAAACTTCAGTAAGGTTTTTATTATTATTATTATAATCATATGAAACCAATGTTCTTAAAACATTTCCTCATTTTTCTTTAGCTAATGTGTTCTTAACATACTCAATTCTTCAGCCACACTTCAGATTGCTGAAGGAATCAAAGTGGTCAAGAATAATACAGAAAACAAGCTTATCTTTACAGCTCTAAGACCTTTTCAGTCATTTGAACAGCCTCCAAATCAGTATGACCTTTTCATACGTCTTAATTTTGAGCAGAACCTTCAAATGACATCATTCAAAAGCAACAACGTTTGCACTTCAAACATACAAATTGGCCATCAAAATGACTTCCAAAACACTGCATTTTAATTGACTAGGACTGTGATGTTAAAAAACATCCTTTGTTTTGGGCCCATCTCCACCAGAGCTGGAGAACTCTCAAATTCTGTCAACGTTACAGATCACTATTACATAGTGCTATGCCAAAAACAGTCATTTACTGTCAGAACTAAAGGAATACCCGCTCCTGTCCAATTGCCTTAAAAGACAAAGTGAGCTGAGATTAACCTTCACGAGATCAGCTCTCTGTCCTGGAGGAACGCAGAGGAGGAGCTACTGAACACAAAGATGCAGAGAGGATCCGGACCTCTGATGGCTAAGTTGCTGTTACTAGTAACATCCGTGACACTGTTTGTTTAGCAAGATGTGGATAAGTTACAGTAAATCCAGGGTTCACTTCACATTTTTGTAGCACTGATCATATTATAGTACTCATTTCTGCCTGACATCTGGATATTCCTGTTTTGCTCTGCATGTTAAAAAATCCTTGCGTATAATTCTGCCGAAGTACTGTGCAAACCATGCCCAGATCCACTCAGGTAGGTGTTCAGCCAGCGCAAACTGTGGGGAGACACAGGGAGACGAGGAAAGAAAGGAAGGGGCAAATTAAGATGTGTTCCATTAAGGTAAGCAACCAGTTTCTCAGACTACCACTAAAGCACAATACCTGTTCAGACACAAGCAGCTAAACTTCACATTCAACCCCTTAAAAGTTAACTTGGCCATTTTGGAAGCGGTGTGTTCACACCTGTGTGCACCATGTTAGCACAATGGTCAGGTTCTGCAAAGAAATCATGAAGTGCTTTGTTCAACAGCAACCCTATCCCTTTAATTCCCCCATCTTGCCAGAATCCTTCCTGTTTCTTGTCTTCACTTTGGAGTAATCCACACTTCAATTCCTTCCAGCTCAACAGCATAAGGTAAAGTGATGTCATCAAACATCAGGGCCCACAGTCTTCCTGAAAAAATGAAAACCTAGCAAAGAACCTGCGTCTAGTTAGCTTAGGATAAGAACGTGGGTTTTCTCCTGCATTATTCCATCCTCCTTGCCTATTGTACCCCAAATCACAGAATGAATCATGGAATGGCTTGGGTTGGAAGGGACCTCAGAGATCATCTAGTTCCAACCCCCCTGCTGTGGACAGGGCTGCCAGCCACTAGCTCACTAGATCAAACTGCCCAGGAACCCATCCAGCCTGGCCTTGAACACAGCCAGGGATGGGGCAGCCACAACTTCTCAGGGCAGCCTGTGCCAGCGCCTCACCACTCTCTCAGGGAAGAATTTCTTCCTAACATACAACCTAAACCTCCCTTCCTTCAGTTTTAGCCCATTTCCCCTACCATTATCTACCTGTGTAAAAAGTCGGTCCCCCTCCTGCCTGTAAGCTCCTTTCAAGTATTAGAAGGCCACAATGAGGTCTCCCCCGAGCCTTCTCTTTTCCAAGCTGAACAGTCCCAACTCCCTCAACCTTTCCTCATAGGAGAGGTGCTCCAGCCCTCTGATCATTTTGGTGGCCCTCCTCTGGACCCGCTCCAACAGCTCCACATCCGTTCTGTACTGGGGGCCCCAGGCCTGGACACAGTACTCCAGGTGAGGTCTCACAAGGGCAGAGCAGAGGGGGACGATCACCCCCCTCTCCCTGCTGGCCACCCCTCTCTTGATGCAGCCCAGGATGCCATTGGCCTTCGTGGCTGCAAGCGCACACTGCCGGCTCATGACCAGCTTTTTTCCTATCACAATGCCCAAGTCCTTCTCCACATGGCCGCTCTCAAGGAGTTCTTCTCCCAGTCTGTATTCATACCTGGGGCTGCCCAGTAGAAATACACTCTAAGATAGAATAAAAATCTACTTTTGTTCATAGAATACAATTAGGAATTGGATTCACCATCTCATTCTAAAACCAAGCACAGCTGAGCAGATTTCTAAGCAGAATTAGTGAAACAACATGGCACAATGCTTTAGGACTTTAGGTCCTATGGTATATGCTGTAGTTTTTCGGAATACTGCCACAGCTTTTGTTTGGACTCCTAAGGGATTAAAAAGCTTATTCTTCTCTACAGGAAAAAATTAAATAGTTTCAATTCCTTTACCTTTATTGAATGCTTCCAGTAACCAGCAGTCCTATTGGATAACCCAAGGGTAGAAACAGCTTGACTTGCATATTCTTCAGCAGAAGGAAAAAAGAAAGATCTTTGTGATGCAACTTTACTGAATGATATCATCTTCGTAGCAATTGGAAATGGGGTTAAACTCTGAACAAAAATTCCTTTTGAGGCATATTCATAATACAGTGCTCTGCTGAAATAGTCCAGGTACGCCTAGGAAAACAAAAGCAGGAAGAGATGCTCAATTTTGTTTGTTTTTACAATCAAGTCTCAGTGCAGAGTTTTATTAAAACTGCAGAAAAGTTCTAGCATACTTGAAACATGAAAACACACAAGCTCACTAAGTGGGATTGCAGGAATGAGAATGAAAAATGAGCATGGCTCAGTCTCATCAGGGGAGCAACACTGATGCCATGCTGAAGCTACTGCTGTGCTGCACGGCCAGTTACATCCAAGAGAGAATAAATTGGACTCTGCTTGTGAGTGAAGGGCTTTCTGCTCCCAAATGGTCTCCTAAAAGCACTGTTCCCAACCAGTTGTTGGAAGAGCATCTTCTACAAGTGCTCTTATACCTGCTTTAGGAAAACAAAGAAAACCAAAAACAAGCAAATCAAGCACTTTAAACGCCCTGTGCTCTTCACTGCCACAGTAACTGATGCTAGCTACAGTCAGAAGTTTTAGTTGTTTGGTTTCATTCTGTTCTCTTCCATTCATTGATACAGCTCAGAGCACAGCTCTACGAAGCAGAGTCAAGGTACAGATGCTCTGCAGAGAGACAGGAGTCTTCAGCCAGTTTCCACATTAAATAAAATCCACAAGGAGCTATATGTTGGGAGTAATATCGTTGGTTTTGCCCCAGGCAGAAGTACGTACTCACAAGAGCTATCCTGGAATAGGGCTGTATAGGGGTTGGGCTCCAGCAGAGGGCAGCAACCAAATGCCCACAGCAATACCACTTTGTTTAGGCAGCTGGATCTGGAACAGATCCTTCTACCATCTCACTAGCTTTTGTGGATTAAGCAGCAAGTTAGCCAACATGAGTCTGCATCCTCATGCACACTCATACGTCCAGCATCATCTGCCTGTCCCATCCTATTCAGTAGTGGCTGGCTCTCCTGAGGAAGAGTAACTGCGTGGTGTTTTTTCACTTCTCCATAAATACGGTACAGACAACAGCTTAAGAAGCCTTAAACAATTTTTACTCTTCAGGGCATACCATTAAACATCACACCCCAACTTACTTTAGAGGCTCCATAGATTGTTAGCATTGGTGTTGGCTTACAACAGCATCCAGACGAGAGATTCACAATTGCACCTTTCTTCTTCTTTACCATGCCTGGCAGCACAATATGCACCATCATGTTAGCAGAAGCAATATTTATGTTGATCATGTCCCACAACATATCCTCAGGCAGGTTACTAAAATGGTCCGGGTAGGTATAAAACATTCCTACATTATTCACCAAAATCCCAATTTCTCTATCTTTCAGGCCCTCCTTAATGGCTTGGTAAGCCTCACGCCCCTTACTGAAGTCAGCTACTATGAAATCTGTTTCCACTTTGTAGGTTTCAGATATGCTTCTGGATACAGCCTCCAGCTTCTCCTTGCTCCGGCTGATCAAGATGATATTGACACCACGCTTTGCCAGTTCTTCAGCATATGCCTTCCCAATACCATCTGTGCTCCCTGTAATTAACAGAAAATAGCAGGGTGAAAAGTCAGAACAGCCCCTGTTCTCTATTTCAACAGTTCTTTAATTATAGCTTTATTCCCTCCTCTGAAGAAGGCATGGCACTCACCATGCTGATCTCAAAACCACAACACTAAAGATAATGTCAGCAGCAGCCTTCTGCAATCCCACACCATACAAGTTTCATATTTTCTATGACAACAGGAGAGAGCTTAGAGCAGAACCTTAATGAAAGGAGAGGATATCAGAAGTGTGTGACTTCAACCTTGCTGAAGAACTTGAGCACATGTGAACGTCTCACAGCAAAACTAGTATGTTGGCTGCATCTCCACCTGTGGTTGCTTACAGATTCTCATGCTCACTTACATGTGCTTGGGACATACCTTGCAGTTTATGGGAGAAGTTGCTCTGGGATTCTTTCCCAGCTGTCAGCCAACACACTGAGCTTGTCTCCTGAGGAACTGAATTTACTAAGGCACTGAACAAGCACCATTGCTCAGGCAAATTAACTCGTTTTCACCCTGCCGCTGTGACCTGAATTAACACAGGCCTCAGCGTGCGACAAAGCTCATCCAGCAAGGTAAGCCAACAAGTTTCACAGCACATTATATAAACACCAGCAATTTACTGCTTCAGTCTCTTACCAGTGACCACTGCCCATCTGCCATACCGCTTGGCAAGATCAACCTCGCCAACAAGCTTCGGAATAGCATGCAGCCTGATGACGCTGTAGGTGTCAAACGCGAGAGTCACGCACTTCCTGACTGTGTACCAAGCTCCAACTATAGCCAGGGCCTCGACGTAGAAACTGCAGGAACGACTGATCTCTCTGTACAGGAGGTAGAAGCGATCCACTGCAGCCATGGTGATCAAAAGCCTTAAAGGAAAAATACACAGGTTATCAGAATCTCCTCTTCAGCCACAAGCATCCCACACCTTTGAGATTCAGCAGTTCCAATTGTGCTAAGGCAGAGAGTGGCAACTGCAAAATAGTTTTCACTGCATTCTCACCAGAGATGATGCAACACTAAAAATAATAGAAATGGAGCAACTTTAAGGCCTTGATAACCAGGAAAATTACATTAAACCCTCTAGATGTGAAAATACAACAAAACTTCCATGAAGAACATTAATGCCACCAGGTATCAAAATATAAATATAGATTAAGAAATTGTGGAAATGCCATGGTTTTTAGTCAAATGCATTTTGTCCAAAAGGCATTTTATACCTAAAATACATTTGCTTAGCTAAAAAATCTTGATTCTAATGCCTTAAAAATTAGAATCTCTGCATGCAATGGAACTGATACTTCATGAAGAAAAAAAAAAAAAAAAGCAACTGATTTGAGGCTAAAAGATAAAATCCTCTAAAGGAATCTGTCAAAACCTGCCTTAATTCAAAATGCTTAAAACGCCCCAAAAGGATGTAAACGCAGCCCGCATGCCCTGGGAAGGTCAGCAGGGGGGCTGGCTGCACAGAAGGCTCTGTAACAGCAAAAGAAACGTTAATCCCAGGTCTCACGGTAGCATCAAGAGTTATCAGTTATCCAAGAACACCTTGCGCATCCACAGTGCTTTCCAGAATAAACGCACGCACTCCCCGCACCCTCGAGCCTTTAGCTACTGGTCGATTACAGTGCGACGACACGGATCAGCGATGCCGTGACACAATTCCGGCCGGTAACGCGGCAGGCGGATAACGGAAGCTCGCCGTGCTCGAGCTGCCTGCGGACGAGCAAGACGCACCTACAGCGAACCACAGGCGCAGAGCACTGCGCTAGGAGCGGAGCACCCGCCCCGCACCTGGCACCTGCCCCTCCTCGCCAGCCCGCACTGCCGGCACAAAGCCCCTCCCAAGTTTTATGTTTATTTCGCAGCAAATCTCCCCCCTCCAGCAGCGCACGACCGACGCAGGGAAGCCGGCAGCCCGCCGCCGCCGCCGCTCTCCCCGCCCAGCGAGGCCCGGGCCCTCACAGCCTCCTCCGCCCCTCTCTCAGCCTAAATTTCTTCCCAGAAGACACATCCCAGGCTCTAGGATCAGGTCCTNGCTACCGGGGCCGCCGGGAGAGGCCGCGCGGCCTTATGGGCCTGCACGGCGTCGTCATGGCGACCGCGGCCGTTGGGGCCGTTGGGCCGGTGGAGGCGGCAGCGGGGAGGCTGCGCTCCTCTCCCGGTCCGTTCCCTCGCGGGTTACGGCTACTGCTACCTGGGAATTACCGCGGCGAGGCCGGCAGCGGCCGCTGGCCCCGTGTGCCCGGGCCTGAGCCCAGCCTCTCGGCCCAGGCCGAGCCTCGGGGTCAGGTAAAGGGAACTGGAGGTTCGTTGGAGGTCTTGCTTAAGGAGCTGGCAGGCTGCAACACGGAGCTTTAGGGGGAAATGTGGCCGCACCCGCAGTCCTTGCCAGGAGGCCCTTCCCCTCACAACACCGCTCCTTCCAGCGGCAGGAGGGCGGCGTTGCGCAGGGCCGTGCAGTGGTCGAGCAGCATCGCTGCCCCTCAGCTTTCCGGCCCGGAAAGAAACAAGCTTCTCGCTCAGCTTTTGGGGTCTCCTCCAGTGTGGTGCTGGCTGTCCTGAGCGAGGCCTGCCATGGGCAGAAGGGCAGCGTGCTCCCCAGCTTCTCGGTGCCTCCGCAGTGAGCAGCCCTAGGGCGCTCGCTCTGTGCAGGCTTGAAGGTCTCCTCATACCGGTCTTTGTTATCTGTGACAGGTCCTGCTACTAAAGCCTTTAGCCATCTTGTCTGGCAGCTGGACTGTAAGCCAAACACCTACTTGTCTAAATCACATCTCTTAAAATGCAATCACACAATGGAGACTTGGACAAAGGCCCTGGAGGGGAGGCCATTGCGCCAGAGGTGTCGGGAGGGGCTCTGGACAGCACTGCAAGCAAGGCTGCCCACACAGAAAATGAAGGCAACTCTGCCACCACGGGTGAGCGCTTCCAGTTGTCTTGCTGGGGTGAATTTAGGGAATATTTTGTGAACTCTGTCAATGTACATCTAAGAAATAAACTGTTGTTACTGATCTGGATACAATATGGATTTACTCTTTCTCTCACTGAAGCCACCGAAAATCTTGCTGTGGCTGAGGCATACTGCCAGTACCTACCTTCTTGTGCCTTTTTTTTTTTTTCTGGAGGTATTCCTTTTGTATTGTAGTCATTCATCTAGCCTGACCTCTAAATGTTTAAATTACAATCATATTTAAATGATCTGGTACAATCATCTTGTTTGCACTATCTCTTTTGAAGTGTCAGGACCACAAGCACAACTAGAAGGGTCAGAGCAAGAATCCGAAGAGAAGGCAATTGAAAGTACTCAAGTTACTCAAGGGGAGTCTAAAGACATTTTGGATGACTATAGCACTGGAGACACCCTCCAAAGGGTGCAGAAAGGTAAATCTCTGGAAGAGCTGAACAAACAAACAGTTTTTGCCATGACCTTGATACACCATCATAATGAGCTCTTTACATGCTAATTTAGTTGTCTTGTTAAACTCTAGTTATTGTTAATTAAATGTAATATGGAGTAAATGTCTAAGACCAGAAGAACGTTGGTGCCAGTGCTTTGTTATCACTGTACATTATAGTAATCCTTCTTAAGACTGGTGGGTTCTACCTGACTTCCAGATGTAAACAAATGCAGTATTTCAGCAGTTTATTTCATTACTAGCTATTTTACTACTTTGCCTCCTGTAGAAAGTTAAGTTTCATTTAATTAAAAAGATCAGCAAGAATCTTGGTAAGAACACATCTTGAAATTCACGTTCAGGTGTTTTTCTGTATTTCTCTGAAGTCATTGGCAACCTGACAGTTTTTCCTCCACTCATGTTGTTGAACTGCAACTTGTTTTTTTTACAACAAAGATGTTAAAACTCAGGAGAAAGCCATCAGCTGTGTGTCCAGAGCAGACCAACAGAATGAACAAAAATCAGTTCGTGATCACAAGCCAGTAACAAGTCAAAGGGCGGAAGAAAAGGGGGGCCGTGTAAGGTAATGTGTCGTTCATTGATGCCTTTTATTTAAACCTTGGAATCATTGAAGTCAGTAGGGGTTTCACTAGTCTATATATTAACCTTTACTCTGGAGAATAATTTTGAAGATGAACTTTAGACTAATCAATAAGTGAGGAATTGTTGATGTTTCCAGCATCTGTACTGCATTTTTATGGCCACAGCAGCAAACTGCCTTTTAAATATATGATGTAGTCAATTTAATGGATCTGGCCAAAATTGTGCAAGCTCTTGTGGGAGTCTTTGTCAGCAGGTCTGACCGTGTCTCAGTATGAATTCAAACAATGCATTGTATTAATTCATCTCAGCGTAAATGTTACAGCTGTCAAGATAGCGTTGGCAGAGGAAATTCAGAGGTCCCTGAAGGGACAGAGTCCCTCTGAGTTACCAGGAAGCAGATTGGACTGTGTGGACATGGGTAACTTCATTATCCCAGGCTAATCAGGCCAGCACACATCAAAATTATGTTCTTATGAAGAATGATGTTGGAGAGCAACAACTGCACAAAAGATCAGTAGTGCTCGTAGGGAACACATCTTACAATTCCATAAATTTACCGATGATGCTGATAATTTGATTAAATGCTACTGGAAATAGCACAAAGGAAATCAGTGTGATACATTGCAAGTACTTGATGTATAGTAACACACTTGGGCCCACAATGCAAGAAAACTGTACATTTTCAGAGATTGTACTCAAAGTTTATAAATCCTTCATTCCTTCAGAGGTTTATTTCCGCCATATTTGGCCTACAGAGCAGTAACAGGCTGACAATTGTATTTTATATTGCCCCAGGAGCTAGTTGACTGTATTAGAGTTCTGTTCTTCAGCAATATTGAGGTTTTCAATATGGTAAGTAGCGGTATCCAAAAGAAAAATCTCAAAGAGAAAGTTCATTATGAAAGATATGCCTTCACTGCCTTTTACTCAAATAAACTCAAATTAACTCTCTAATGTTATTAAATTATATGTGGTTCTGGACACTGGCCTCCAAAACAGTGTTCTGTCACTCTTTGCAAAATCTGTGCTAGGGGACTACCACCTCTGTGAAACTGTCAGTCCAGTGCTCTCTAGCACAGGGTCTCAGATAACTGCATGATTTATTCCTGCCCCTGCACATCTGTAGCCCACAGCTTCCCTTGGTAGCCTTTGCTGGGTTCTCACTTGTATAAATCCTCTAAGGAGTGTAGCTGAGTATTAAAAAGATTGGGGTGATAACTATTGATTTTGTAGTCTGAGATTGTGACTACTCAGGGTCCTGAGATACTGCTAATTGGCTATACTGGAAAAGATCCTGCACTATAGCAGCAAAAAAAAAAAAAAAGGAGGAAAGTATAGGAGGGGAAAAAAAAAAAAAAA
>VXAV01009128.1:0-13599 GCA_013399715.1 Alectura lathami | reverse complement strand
GGGGGGGGGGGGGAACAAGAACCCTTTCAACTCGGGATGGGATGTTGTGGGTCTGTGATGTCTGTAGCTCCCCTAGGAGCCAAAGACATTCTTGGAGTGGTCACTCAGAAAACTTCTGCACACCCTGAGGGATCTTCATTTTCCTGCTCACCCTGGGAAAATGAGAGGCACAAATACATCCCATCAAAACCAGAAAATGGATGATAGGAGAATATGTTTAGAGCACTGGCACATAGAACTGATTTCCTACTGAAAAAAAAAATGGCATTCAGAAGGGTCACGCATCTCTTAGCTCACCTCTGCTGCCCCAATAAACCCCAACAGTTTGCTGTTGCAGACACTGCTTGGGGTTCCTCTGTTTTATGAAGTCCCTGATGAACTGACAAGCTACTCTCCACTCAAATTTTCTTAGAAGGTTTGAAATGTGTAAAAGCATTTTCAAGACAAACAGCTTCTACCAAGTTCTCGCTCCACACAGGAGCAAGCACCAGAAGCAGCATTTTGGTTTAGAATTGTCATCCCGGGCGAACACTGAGAGCCAGGGGGGCACGGAGGGCAGTGCAACGGCTACCAACCATTCCTATCTACTCAACAAGAAAGGGCACTCCTGTTGTTACTCTTGTGGGTTCCTGAGTCACTTATGTTTCTTTTACATTCAAACCTGTGGATGTTTGGATGGGTGGGAGGGAGATGATGTCTTGGAAGCGACATCACTGGTTGCTGTCAGTTGAGGAGCTCAGGTTCAGCGGGATATCCCCCTGGACACCCACAGAGGACAGATAGGAAGCCATATTCTCAGATGGAACATACAGCGATGAAGTCTCGGGTAAGCTGATGATGTCGTTTCCAAAGACTGCCTGGCGGTCAGTGAGGAACTGCTGGGCACTTTCCAGAATGACATCTTTCCCTAGAAAAGCAGAAAACAGAAAACTCAGTCTCTGGAAGGCACATTTCCAGCATTTACGGAGAAGGAACTGAAAAGTGACAAATTCCTGCTGCAATGTGGGGTGGGGGGGGCAAAATCAAGGCAAAAAGAGCTTGGAAACACTCGAGTCAAACATGGACTCACTCAAAAGCCCATTAAAATCTGTGGGAGCCTTTCCAGGTTGCCCAGCTGGGTTCTGCCTGAACACTGAGATGCCTTACAAGAGGTGAAAGGGCTGGAGACATGGAGAAGTGGGTAAGAGCAGCTTCTCCTTCATTCAAGAACTGCCTGGTTTTCCTTCGCGGAGACATCTGCCAACTGCCTCTTTATTCCAGCACCACACCACTGCATGGGTAACTGACGATCATGAAAGTGAAATGACAGACACCGTGTTTTGTGCCCTCAGAGCGGCAAATGCACCTAGCTGCTGACGTGCTGAACACATCGAACGCGTCCCCATTCCCCAGTCTGCAAGCGTTACCGGTGCTCCTACCCGGGCAGGCGCTGCTGAACGATGGTTTGAACACTTTTGAGGACAGCTCAGTTGCGTTGTTCTCCAGATCCACCGTGAGTCGCTGCATCTTGGTGCAAAAATATAAACTACAATGTACAATTATACAAAGACAGGCAGCTCGTTAGAACTAGGCCATTTCTGAGGATCAGAGCAACACAAGCTTTTCTCCCTGCTTTGTCTCTCCTCCCAGACCTGTCTGCACTTTGCTCAGCCAGCCAGCAGCATGCGCTCGGGGCAGGTTTTCCTGAAGGAGAGTGCTGATGGAGATGTGATCCCCTACCAGCACGGGCTAACATGGTGTGAAGCCCACCTCACACGAGGAGGCCAGGCTGGAGCCGCTGTGGTTGCGCCTACCTGGCTGCCATACAGAGCAAACCCATAGTCCTCTGCAGCCAGCAACAAATCTGAAAGCTTTTTCTTTCCACTTTCCTGCGATGACCTCCATGTAAAACTAGCTTTCAGTTGTACCACGCTTCTAGGTGCAAAGTTGCTGCAGACATTCCTCACAGGTTTTGTGATGCTCACAATGATCTGTAGGACAAGCAAGGCTGCACCAAGTGCTGCAAAATTCAGTGTGCTGGAGGAATGACTGCTGAGCACCGCCGCTCCCTCTCAGCCTTTTCTCTTATGCAATCCATTTTAAAAGAGATGTCCCCTTGCTTCCAAGACTTGCAAATATTATCTCTCTTCAGAGGCTCTCCTTCCTAACCCTCAGGAAACTGGCTTACCTAGTAAATTCAGAATTATTCAATCAAAACCTAAAAAGGCTAGTGATATCATGAAGGTTTAGAGACTTTTGGCACTTCATTACAATAGATTGCACTTTGCTCGCATGTCTGTAGACATGGCAGAAACATCCCAGTCTTTATCCCATGTGGCTGGTAGCGAGGGCTCTGAAAAATCACCCCAGTCGAGCAGGGCAAAAAAAAAAAAAAAAAAAANAGAAAAAAAAAAAAAAAAAAAAAAGAAACTCACATTTCCTTCACTTTCTATTTAATCACGACATTAAATTTAGAAATGTCTGCAACAATGTCAATTCCAAGCAAATAACACCAAACTGAATTTCTCCTAGTTTCCTCTGTGTGGGTATGTGTGAGCTTCTGTTCTAGTTCAGTGTGGTTCTGCTGCTCCTGAAATGCACAGGGATAGCTGTATTTTATAAAGGCATAGTTTGTAAAGGACTTTAGCACAAAGGCACTTTATGAACCTATGGCATTCATTGGAAATAACATCCATGCAGAGAGCCCGGAGCTGGGTTCAATCAAAAACTGCAGGACACTACAAAGACTGAATGTGTACAAGTCTATGGGGCCGGACGGGATGTATCCCAGGGTCCTGAAGGAGTTGGCTGATGTGGTTGCCAAGATGCTCTCCATCATATTTGAAAAGTCGTGGCTGTCAACTGAAGTCCCCAGTGACTGGAAAAAGGGAAACATCACTCCCATTTTTAAGAAAGGGAGAAAAGAAAGGGAAAAAGGAAAGGGGCCCCCAGCACAAGGAAGATGTGGAGCTCTTGGAGCAGGGCCAGAGGAGGCTAAGGGGATGCTCAGAGGCTGGAGCACCTCTGCTGTGGAGAAAGGCTGAGGGATCTGGGGGTGTTCAGCCTGGAGAAGAGAAGGCTCCAGGGAGACCTCATTGCAGCCTTCCAGTACCTGAAGAGGGCTTATAATCAGGAGGGAGAGTGACTTTTTACATCGGTTGATAGTGACAGGACAGGGAGGACTGGTTTCAAACTAAAAGAGGGGAGATTTAGGCTAGATGTTAGAAAGAAATTTTTCACTCAGGAGGGTGGTAAGGCCTGGCCCAGGCTGCCCAGAGCAGCTGTGGGTGCCCCATCCCTGGGGGTGCTCAGGGCCAGGCTGGGTGGGCCCTGGGCAGCCTGAGCTGGGGGGTGGCAGCCAGCCCACGGCAGGGGGCTGAAACTGGATGATCCTTAAGGTCCTTTTCAACTCAGGCCCTTCTATGATTCTATGATCACCGACACGCTCCTCTGAACAAGCTGAGTGCCGCAGACAGGTCAGAAGTGCAGGACAGCACCCTCAGCCTAACCCCAGGAGGTGCTCACCCACCATGCTTTACCACCCCCCTCTGGCTATAAAATAACCAAGCTTTCTTCAGTGAAGACCAAGCTGTGCCTACAGGAAACTCTGCTTCATATTTACATGACTGTATCTCACACATTGCTTACCGGGGACAGACTGGCTTCCATTTCAGCCAAATTGCACTCACTCATGGATAAATTGGGATTAAAGACCTGTTCGGAGAAAAACACAGTTAGGGTACTGAAAGCACACCAATTTCGTGAGAAGGCTGAGCAGTCTGGGAAAGGAGCTGCTGATCTGGGTACAGTTTTATGATTCATTCTCACTCTTGTGGCATTCAGTTGCTCAGGGGGAGAAAAGTGTGTCAGAAACAGGAAAACACCTCCTAATAAGCAGTAAGAAACAGAAACCAACAGAGCCAGCGACAGAGCAGCCCATTAGAAAAGCTTTCTGTAAAGTCAAAATCAATCACAGATGCTTGGGAACTGGCTTTAAGAGCATAAGATTGATTTTTTAGGATTTTTCATCCCTGTTTATCCATGCAAGCTTACCACGTGCCTGCACCTGAAGCATCTCCTCAAAGGAGCCTATCTTTGACAGGCAGATTCCTTCACTACGTACAGAGTTGCTTGAGTATTGGCAAAAGCCTTTCATATACCAACTGTATGTAGAAGGAGGCTGAAAGAGAATTAAATAAAGCTTCCTATATAAGAAAAAAATCCACCAGCCATTTCTAGACAAAAGTGCCCTGAGAACTGCAGACAGAGAAACATCTGAGCAGAGAGAACTTGGCACCAGCTGCACTTCCCAGAACCTGAGGAAGAGGGGAAGGCAGCAGCAGTGGGCACAGCACAGGAGTATGTAAGATGCAGAATACGCAAAAAATAAACCCAGCCAAAGCAATTGCCAAGCTAGCTAGAGACTCGTATTAGCCTTGCTGTGTGTGAATGTGAGCGTCAGGTCTCACGATGCTGTCCTTACACTGTTGTGTGCTCCTACAAGTTCAATTGTGTATTTTCACGAGAAATTTTAGAAGTGTCATTTAAAGTCTGAAATCCTGCCATTTCCTACAAGCAGGTGAAAGAAGAGCGCTTTCCCTGGCAGCACATGGCACCTAAAGTGCCACGCAGGGCTACAAGCAGCATGCTCCGTCTGTTCCACAGCCCCAGGGTCCCCCCCCAGCTGCCCCAGGCTCTGCCCGGGCAAGGGCTGGCACTCACCTCCAGGAGGCTGGGGGGCTCCAGGCCATACTGCTGGCTCCTCAGCAGGAGCTGCAGCCCTTCCAGACTCCAGTCAGTGCCCTCCAATGGGTCTGAAATGTCTGTTCTGAGAAAACAGAAGGGAAAATGTTGCCACGAACGAGGCTCGTGTAGAAAGGAGGACAGAGCAGCTCTCCTACGTGAGGTTTGTGGTTAAATCACATTGAGAAAACTACTGTCAGCCTGGATTCGCACCACTTCACTGGGATTAATGTCAGAAATATACCCCCAGAGACCATGCAGGGGATGGGCCAGCAAATGACAGAACTCTGCTGGGTGACAGACGCGGCACAGGCGCAGGCTGGAGCTCACCAGGCTGCACTGGGTGGTTTCAGGTCAGCCAAGCTCTGCCACCAGCAATGGGAACAGAGGGCCCACGCAGGGCCACGGCCCTCCCTCGCCCCGCTCACCTGTCCAGCAGTGCCCTCCTGCCTCTTCTCTCGGGGGGCTGCGAGCTCCCTGCTGGGGCTGCACCACAGCTCCCTTTGCCTTCCAGAACTGACTGAACCATGGCGACGGGCAGCACGGGGGGCTCGGAGCAAGCCCTGCAGCCTGGGACATCGGCCTCGGGGGTGGCTTTCACTCCAGGGCTCGCTGGCTCCTCCTTGATCAGCAGGAGGCACTTCTCCCTGCAGCGGGGATGAGACTTAGCACCATGCACACATCTGCTCCACAGAGCCCAGCGGAACAAGGGCTTGCCTCCAGTTCTCATCAAACTGCCCTGTGAAGCCTTTGCATTCCCCAGATGGGCAAATACGCTCTGCCAGCAACCCTCTTTTCTTTTTGGCAAGCTCCAAGGCTTGCCAGTGTTGGTGGAAAGACTTCAAGGAGCACAGGAACAGCAGCTATATTTTACAGAGCCTCCTGGACAAGCATGCACAGGGCTCTGTTGGAGGGAAGCGAGATACCGGGCCATAAGCAATAGACAGACACAAGCTTGGAAGGGTTACACTGCCAGAGCAAGGCTGGGCATCCACCCACAGAACTGCTGGAAGGGGCTTGTCCAAGTGCCCCTTCTCCACCAGGCAGTGACATGTACCTGCAGACCGCCCCTGCTATCGTATGCCGTGAAAAAAAAAAAAAAAAAAGTCAGACTGGGGCAGAATGCTGCCAGGAGGTGCAGGAACAAGGATTTCAGCTTCCAGGTTGTACCTAAGAATCCATAACAACCCCATCTGGCTGCTAATACCTGTGAAGCGTTCTGTAGTAAAGGGCTTTTTACACAGAAGAGCTGTAAAGAGGTGCATCAGAAACATGCTCAGCTGGAATAGCTTCAGTCGTGGTTATAAGGAACGTACCCCACCAGATTGTCTTGCAGATATGGAAGATACTCTTTCATGTGTTCATCCTGCCTCAGGTGGGTATTAGGCTCGATACAGGCCAGCAGTCACTAGGCTGGAGAGGGACTCCAGGAAAGGAGAAGCCTCCACCGTAGCGACAGACGTGGGATCAGTGAGACCTCAGCACCTGCAGTTAGTACGGGACCAGCGAGCTCCCCAGAGATCCCAGTGACACAGGGCAGAATCTTGTGGCCTTGCTGGATTTCGAACAGAGGCCATCAGGATCTGACAGTCCCACCGAGATGTTTTACTTGTTTGGAGGCAGAGTGTGCTCATTACAGCCATGGCTGGCTCAGATTCTCTTCAAGAGCCATGCAGACTCAGCACAGATCAGATGCCACCAGATGGCACTCAGTGATTAGCTGAAATAACTTAACTTGAAGTTATATGATTTTTTTTTCTGCTTCAGAAACAGCTTTCAATGCACAGTTTTTTAACTGGAGCTCTTGATATGCTTCTAGCTAATTTTACAGACATGGTTTCAATTATCTGGTAGATTTGCAGGCAATTTCTAGGGTGTAACTGCCTGAGAAACTGTTTCCACAGTTCACCAGTCTACTTACTTTCCACTGACATAGTTCTGATACTAGCCCTAAACACACTGCATGTCTGTGGCAGGAAGAGATAAGCACTAAAACACTTCTGCATTCAGTTCTTAAGTTACCAGGACCTTTTCACAGAAAAGATGTCAAACATCGGAAGGCGTGATGTAACCTCTCTGTTCTCATTAGCAGAAAGATGTACCGTTTGATTCTGCTTCTTGGTTGTCAAAGCTAAGAGGAACTTCCTTTTTCTGTCTCAACAAACCCAACAAAAGTTGTTATCTCATTCTTTGAAAAAGTCCAGACGGCCACTGTCTCGAGACCAAAATATAAAGAGACGTGGAACGCTTCTCAGAGAACTGGGTGGAAGTTCTCAGCGTGAAACTCATGCTGTTTTCACCCATTCCTAATTCCGAAAATCTGACTCACCTTCCAAACTGGAAAAAATATTCCAGTCCACAACCTCTATGGAATTTTGCTCATGAGACAGAAGCTGGTAGAACTACAGCCAAGAAATACTCTTCTGAAGCCACTCTCATCCATGCCCAGTTCTCTCTGTTTAAACACAAACATGTTTACCTGTCAGTATCAGGAGGGGACTGCATATTTATTATGTTGGGTGGGGATGCTTCAGTAACATCAGATATGATGGGTCCGCCAGCAACGGCAGGGCTGTGCAAGCAAGAGGCAGGTTCTGTCGATGGCTAAGAGGAAAGCAAAAATGAAACAGGTTTATAACAAATAATAAAACAGAGGTTTTTGCCACTGATTTTAGCAGCAATAGGCAAAGAACAAGGCCCTGTCCCAGGACAGAGTTTGCTCACTGTGCCCGTGAGTCCATCCTGTGGAGGAACACAGAAAGCTGTTACCTACTACCTAACTTTACAATTTCCTCTGGCCTCTCCTCCAACCACACACAGGTGCCAGTGTGAAACTGCCACTGAAGTGTCAGCTACCGAGAGGTTTTTACCATTTTCCCCAGACTGCTGAGCTCTCACTGTGCCAGCCAGGCAGCTGCAGAACGGGGTGGCACGAGCGCATGCGAGCATGCACCTCTCCCTGAAAAATGAGGAATTAAGGAAATAACAAACGTCACCCCGTGTTGCAAACCTCCTCTCTTTGTCACTGCCATACTCTGAAAGACCAACCCCCAGCGCCCAGAAGCTGGAGGACACCTACCGACTGTATGAAGTAGGGGTCGTGGAGGGGGTCCACAGACAAGTGCCGGCTGAACTTGGACACCTGCGGGGCTGACAGCCCGTTGTCAAGCATCAGAGGCCTGTGAGGAGAAACAAGAGGTCTGTTCTTCCAGCACGTACCAACTGGCTGGTCCCTGGCTGAGCATACCAGAAATATGTTTCAGCCAGGGGTTGCTTCCCCCGAGCGCCCTGTATTTCCTCAGCTGTAATGTGTGTTCTCGCTCAGAGTCACAGAGAAGGGAGGGAAGAAGCAGTCTTGGAGGAGGTCACTATTAACAGCCACAGAGAGAAGATCTGGGTTTTCTAGATCTTCCTTGAAAGAGGCACGTGAAATAACATATACAGAGCACTAGTTATTTCCCACGTAAGGAAGTAAAAGAAGAAAAGGACAGCACCGCCTGTCCCCACAACCAAAATCAGCTGTGGAGGATGCAAACTTGAATCTTAGGATATGACCTTCCAGACTTCCCTGACCCCTCTTCACACAAATAATTTTGGAATTATTTACAAGCTTAATGGATTTCTGTAATTTGTAGGAAATAAAGACTTTTACTTCAGCAAAATTATGCATTTTTCCATTCTGGAAAATTCAACTTTTCCTGGACTGCAAAGCTTTTATGGGGAGGTCGTGGCACTGACCGTGGAAATCAGAGATCGCATCTAGCATCTCACTTCTCTGCTTTCCCAGGTCCACCAGAGGGAGGTGAACCTCATGAACCTCAGTGACTCAGAGCAGCCGATGCTCTCCCCTTGAACTTTCTTCCTTGCTACCATGCTCTGTGCAGCGTTCACTCCTTCCACAAGGCTCAGTGGAGGGGATGGGCAGGTCCCTGCATGCCACCAAGCCTGCACTGGACCCGCACCCTGTTTGGTCACTGTGGGTCAAGCGAAAGGCTCCTGTGGGCTGGCTAGGCCCAGCCCAGCTCCCACAAAGCACAAGTGGCAAAACTGTTGCCTGTAGGAGCACCACTGGGGTCCTGCCCTTTCTTCCCCCACTGATGGTGAGCGTTGCCATCTTTCTCTGAATTCCCCAAATAAAGGTCATGAGCTGACACGGTGCTTCTCTAAAGACCACTGAATGGGGCATGTCAGCAGGTCTGACTCGGCAGTTCAGCCCATTCATCCCCCATCACCATGGTGCCCTGGTCTGGTGACCGCCTGCCCGGGCGAGCTGAGCTTGTGCTTTTAGCGAGGGGGCAGCATTATGCACCCGCAAGCATGTGCGCCCCGCACAAGGGTACTTACAGCTTCCTCTTTATCCCAGCGCTGCTAGGGTTTGATTGGAGCTGGCCAAACAGAAACTGAATCAGCTGTCAGGAGAGATCACAATCCAGTGTTAATCAGCAGAGTGATTCAGCACTTGCTGCTCTCATCTCACGCATTCCTCCCTCCTGATACCACCCCAGAGCCAGGGAGCAGCCAGGAAAGATGGGAGTCAAATTGCACCGGAGCCTGAAACAGGACACCATAAAGAGGCTCCATAAAGTCTAATAAAGACTTTGCAAGTGAAAGAAACCTCCTAGAGGAGACCCTGGATGGAGGCCTCTGTTCTTCTGGTTGAGTTTTTCAGCCCTGTGAAGTTCAGTGTTAATAAAAGCGGATAACAAGTACGATGCAGGATGGCTTTGGAGAGGAATCACTTAGCAACGTACTCCCAGGTCAGCTTCAGCTAAAGCTCTGCTTTGAGCTCCTAACAAAGAGAGCACTGCTATTACATAGCACAGCTGTCTCTTACTGCTGAACGTAACAACATAGAGTTGCATCCATGCGTCTACAGCGAGTGGTGTGGCTGGTCCAGCCTCAGAGCTGGAGGAAGGTTTGACAGCCTCACGCACTTCCATCCAGTCCTACTGCTCCCACGTGAGGGTCAGAACGTGCCTCTCGGGGGACGAGGAAACGTGACATACTCAGCCACACCTGGGAATCACTGGGGAGGCCTCTTTCGAACAGATCGCGCTAGAGTTTAAGGGAGATAGCTCCCCTAAAATGTCAGGTTGCTGAAGGTTACCACTGAGGAAAGGGCTAGCCGGTTCTGCTGCCTCCAGCTGCAGTGCTGGCAGCATGGGGAGGTTCCTCTGGTGCAAGAAAGAAAGAGGAAAGGTTTGGGAAGCCCTAAGGCATCGACACCGCCAGAACAAGGGTGGCATCATACAGTGAAAGCTGTGCTCTCCTGCTCAGGACTTGGACTGAGAAGTGATTTCTGACATCACAGCTTGGGCTGACAGTGAAATGAAAAACCTTTTGCTCTAGGGTATAATTCACGCTTTGTTAATGACCATTGCCCATGGGACACGTAGGAGCATCACACAACAAGAACGAAAGGAAAATGCATATGCTGCGGTATCAGAGTGTGGAGACGATTATGGGACAAGAAAAACCAGAGGAGGACACACGCTGTGCAGTACAGGGGAGTTTTCAATCTATAGGATCACTACCTTGTTGATCACTTTCTGTTGCTGTGAGTGGTTCTGCCGAAGAGAAACAACTTCCCGCCAAAGAACTTCATTTTGCCTGCAAGTGAAACAAATTTTCTGTGAGCACAGAAACATCCCAACTGCCCGTGGGGCTGCCATGATGCACAGCAGACCCAGCTCAGCAAAGCTTGTCTCACGTTGGGTCACAGCAGTGTTTGGCACTTTCCAGATGTCGCAGCCACTGTCACACGATCACTTTCCTTGTTTTTTTTTTTTGCCTCAGGAGTGTATGAATGTACCAAAACCGATAGGCCAGCAAAACCTATCATGTAGGTGTAATTTATCAACCCTTTTAGGTGGTCTTTCCAGTGCGGATTGATGTTGGAACTGGGAAGATAGGGTCCGGAGCTTGAAATAGCAAAGGAGCTGCCCTTGTACAGCAGCTTGGGCTTGTACAGCAGGAACCCCTGCAGTGTACTTTCTGCACTGGTACACATAGGATTTTCAGAAAAGTAGCTTTCCTTCCTTCATCAGCGCTGGAATTCCTCAAAAATTGAGCAAGAAACAAGCCCAGAGAGAAGCTTTTTTATTTCTACTGTACCATAGTGTGATTTCACACTTGCTAAGCTTGGGAGGCATTAAATATTGAGGAAGGATTGAAGTATTTAGCTATTGCACTGAAGGCGCTAGATTGCAATGAAGTTTTGCAGTATCTGATTGTTCTCTCCAAAGCCCGGGATGCCACATTCATCTAACAATGTACAAATCTCAGCTTTCATTATAAAAGAAGTAGTCTTTGAATCTAGTTGTACGCTTAGAAAAAAACAAAACAAACAAAAAAAAAAAAAACTAACAGTGCTTTGTAAAGATTTAAATTCCAGAGGCAAATAAAACCGCTCCAAATGTATGATTTATAAAACTGCATCCACCACTGATCTCCTAGTGACCAGACTGCACTGGCTCAGTATGTGCTCCCAGGGAGGAGCTGTGCAAGGCTCCTGCTTTCAGTCACTCCCCAAGACCAACGTCTCTCAAGAAGCAGGTGCCTGTGAAGAAGCAGCCTGAGCAGGGTTCTACTCACTGCTTCATGTCCTGCACTTGACACTCCATGTTCTCCTGCTGACTTCTCAGTACCTGCACCTCGTACAGCAACCTGCTGAGGTCCTCCTGGCGCATCTTGGTCTCTTCACTTTTTACTACTGACACCTGAGGAAGAAAAAGCCAGAAGTGGCCTTCAGCAGCACAAGAAGGGCTGCTGACAGACACGGCTGTTGCTTTGGCTCAGGTGCAGGACTACTGCTGTGCCGAAATACTTGGTCAGGCAACATGTTCGCCACAGCCTGGCTGTTACTGCAGGGGCCAGTGGGGTAAAATACAGCAAAGAGCAGGAAAAATTATTCCATACAGAGGGTCTGTTGGCAGCAGGATATTCTCCACTAGGGGTGCATTTCAAATCAACCTGGGAAAAAAGGTACTTTGAGGGGTTGAAAGAACTGAACTAGGTCGTTTGATTAATTCTTACCATTTTATATAACTATAAAGATCCCAAATGCAATCTCGTTCTTTACAGAGCCTGAGGAACTGTTTCAAATTGACGTATTACACTTGGGCCAAAAAAACAGATGAGCATTGTAGGAACTGTCAAGAGAGGAAAGCAGCAGTGGCAGAAATCCGCGCAGTGAACACATCTCAATTACAGAGTGCTGTTCTGGTCACTCTGCTCTCCTCACAATAAACAGATGCAGGAGATTCAGCGTTCCCACTTCAAGCCTTCCCACCTCAGCCCCTGATGTTCCCCCTGCTGGGCTCAGAGGGGGTCCCACTCTGCATGGCCCCCCTCACCTTCCTCTTGATGTGCTCCAGGAGGTGCTCGTGGCCCTGCAGGAAGCAGAGGTGCTGGAACTCGGTGTCGTCCCGCTCAGGCTTGACGAGCCCCCCTTGCTCGATGTTCACCACCTTCCTGAAGCCATCTGTGCGGAAAGGGCGAAGGAGAAATAGACCCAGGCTCTCGCGGCTGACAGCCACATCTGAACCTCCAGTGAGGGGTGAGAATGCCTGATTGGCAAGGACAATACAAGAAGATCGCTTCCCTGGGATCTAAGGGGAAGGTCCCCTTTGGCAAAATCAATAATGTCACAATAACATGGGCTCCCAGTGTTTCTATCTACAATCCTCCTTCATGCTTCCCATCCCACCCCTGCTTTCTGTCGCTCTGGCCGTGTCTCGTGGGACCCACGCAGCCCGGGATCTGCAGGTTGAACTTACACATGTTCAGCTGCCGGACGAAACTGGCCATGTTGTTGTGTTTGAAATACTTGGGCAGCACCTCCTTGGCAAACCGTCCTTGGTCAAACACATGGAAGCTGGTGCCGTTCTGCAAAGGACAGAGGCAAAGTCAGAAGAACGTCCTGACCACAGGAGGACACCAGGAGGAGGGGACTCCCTCAAGTCCTACAGCAAGGCCAGCTCCGCTCTGAATTGTCCCCTTGAAGCCGAGAAGAGTTACAACAACTTTCAGTGAATGGTGTGCTCCTTTCAGTTCCAGTCCTCCGTGATCGCATTTTTGATCCCTGTTGAACGCTAGTTCAGATCCTCGGATGTGAGAAAGAAGCTACAGACTTTTACATTCAAAATGCTCGTAGCTCATGATGGCTGCCCCTTCTTGCGTGGACCTCACAGAAAGACACTGGTGTCTGGAGAAGGTCCTGGGAAGTGGAAAGTACTATTACAGTCCCTCAAGCTGCACGCACAGGTCCAGCTCCAACCCATCTGCTCCATCCAGAGCACAGCACTGCCTGGAGACATGGCATGAGAAACACAGCAGAGCAAGAAAGCCTAGGAGATACCGCACTGATGCAGAAGCTCTCCACGCCTTCTCTTGGTTATTTTTGAAAGCACACAGCCACAAGGGCAACCACAAACTTGGCTGGACACAGCGCACAAGTTTTAACCGTCGTGCTTTAGCAGTTCAAACCAGCAACATGCATTTTAACTCGACAAAAGGTCCGTTTCTGAGGATGCGTCACCAGGATTTGTGACTGCAAAACAAAGCAGACCGGGCTGGGATCACTGACAGAGGCAGGCACGCTGCAGCCCACATGCTTTCCCTGCTGGCCTTTCACCTGCTGATGTTTAAGCTGGCACAGAGAGGCACACCGCACTGCAGCTGCCCTGAAACATTTTGCAAATACAAATCCACATAACCTTTTTAGGGGACAGAAGAATTGGCAATTAATTTTCACCTGCAGCTGACATTTAGAAACAACCTTTCCTAAATCCCTGACCTCAACAGCATCAGAGTCTCCAGGACATGCAGACAGGGAGCTACCTTAAATCCCATCTCTGCTCTGCATGGATAAGGTCA
>VXAV01009126.1:1941-20801 GCA_013399715.1 Alectura lathami | reverse complement strand
GGGTGTGGGTGAGGGTGCCGTTGCCCTGGCAACGCCCACGCTGGGTCCTCTCCCTGAACAAAACCACGTGAAACTTTGTCTGGAAGTAGAGGTGGGTGGAACAACGATGTTTTCCGAATCTGCTGCTATCCTGCTCTCTCCTAGACAGGTTTCTATACTTATTCTAAATTCTTCCTTTTCAATAGGACAAAGACAACGCAAGATATATTTTTCGAGCCAGACATCTCCTGTCAGACCGAGATACTCCTTTAGAAGCGCTCAGTCACAAAGTTCTTGCAGAGAAAGGCCTAACAGGTTGGTGCATGGCTAGTGATAGTTATTTCTCTGAAGTGCTTCCAGTCCTGCCTGTCAGCTTCAAAGGGTTTTCAGTTTGATTGTGTGTGCGGGGTAACTTTCTGATTATCCCTGTGGTAGTCCCGAGGCTGAATCTTGAAGAGTACAAATTCATTTCATTAGATTCAGAGGGAAAAGCTTTATGGAAGATTTTGTTGATTTTTTTTTTTTTTCCTCTCAACTACTGATTCTAGTGTCTCTTTGGAATCACTTCATGTTTAAGGCTAGTTTCGTAAAGAAACAAGACAAATTGTAAATGAAATTATAAATTGCCATAGTAAGGCAAAGGCTTCTTGGATTCTGTAAGCCGTCAGAGCACAGAGAATGCTGCTGAGTGCCACACGAGCAGCATTTTGTTCAACATTCTTGAAAGCAGGCAGTTAGGCCTCAAAAAACTCTTCCTTCCCTAACTTAGGTCAGTTGAGTTCATGTTTCACAGAGTGCATACTCAGTGTCTGCTCCATTTTTTTCAACCTTCTCGTTCAAATGCTTGCAGGCCGAGACGTGCAGCTCACAACAGCGATTCCGCATCGTCTTCCTCACCATCCCCATCCTTGTCATCCTCATCCGATGATGAGGAGAGCACTGAGCGGCGTGAGAAGCGCAGCCATGGCAGAGCTGTAAGAAGGTAGCTGCAGTTAGAGAGCAGGGGAGGGATGAGTCTCCCTGAGCGGAGCTTGCATCTGCCAGACCCTGAAGTGTTATCCTCTTAATCCTGCACAGATACTAAGTTGGGGTTGCGTTTAGTCATATCTGTTGGTGCTGATGACTGTAACTGGGCTTTCCAAAGCTGAAATTTTAGAATTAATTACTCAGAAGCAGTTTGATTGCTAGGAGGAAGCAGGGGGAGGAACACTCTCTTCATTTTTTTCTGAACTAAAATTTTACTGGCCCTGTGCTTTTCAGTAGCTTGTTCAGAAAGAAGCCACCAGAACAGACAGTTCTATAAACAGGAAATGACGGAGGATTCGTTACTTAACAAATTCTCTATAAAAACTTTTTAATAATCAGGTAACAAACAAGTTTTCAGACAGATGCATATCAAACTGGTATGGTTTCTGGCGCACACAGTACTTGGGAAGGACCAGCAGTAGTGGACAGCCTTTCTTTGTGTTAATCCACACTGGAAACAAGCGTCCGCTTTGGGCTGTGATTGTTTGAATGTAGAAGCAAAATATCTCTGAAAGCAGTCAGTGTGTTTTGGGGGGTTCTTCCATCACAAAACAGAGGTCTGTTCATGGTCTGCACATAGGGAGGTGCCGGTTCTAAGGCCATAGTCAGATCTGTGCCATGCTAACTGGCGTGGGTATTCATTAAGTGCTGAGGTTTATTTTATTTATTAAATAACTCAGTTGAATGTCTGGAGTGGTCATCTTCCTTTATTTACTCATGGATGTTAAAAGCATGACTTCAAATGAGTATTTAGCTCTTTAGGAAGTTTCTGTTAATGAATAAGCTCTCCTACATTCACTTGCCATCACAAAACTAAAAATCTTCTAGCTTCATCTTCAGTTACAAGGCAGCCTTTTCTTTTTCCTTCCTTCGAACCAGGTGTCTTCCTGTGAACTTCCAGAAGGATGAGCTGAAGGGAGTTCGCAAAGATCGAATGAAAATTGGGAAGAGTCTGGCTGATGTTGATCCAGTGCAAATCGATTCTTCGGTGAGGGGGTTCGATTCCTTGTGTGGTGGCTGCCCAGGGTTTGTGAAAGCTTTCAGTAACGGGCCATCTGCAGCTACCTTTGCTGACAGTTTTCTCTTAAGCACTTCAAGAACAGCCCTTTGTGCTGACATACAATTTTTGATGAAACCTTCCTCTAGGCTGCTGCTTTCCGTAACGTACGGAATGTGTTCTGTTGGATTTCTCCGCAGGTGCGGTTTGATGCTGTGGGCGGTCTTTCTGACCACATTTCAGCTTTGAAAGAAATGGTCATTTTCCCCCTGCTTTATCCGGAAGTGTTCAAGAGGTTCAAAATTCAGGCTCCAAGGTAACTGATTAAAACCATAAATTGTAAGTCAGCTGTTTTCAGGAGAATATTCAACTTGAGGTATCGATAAGTCAGGTTGCAATAGTTCATAAGCAGGAAGGGATTATCTAACGGAAGTGCATTGTAATATGTTGCTTGGAAGTCCAGATGTCTCTCCCACCTCTTTTTTTTTTTTTTTTTTTTTTTTAGATAGAGTGCTCAGGTATCATTTGTAGTACTTAAGAATTGCAACAAGAATGTTGCAGTGTTTTTTGTGTTTGGACTAAGTAAGAGTCTGTCCTCTTCTTACATTGCTAAGCTTGTTCTGCACTATAAAATCAAATTATTACTGATTTATTAGTTGGTGGCTGCATTTACCTGAAATGCAGAATACATTTTTTTTTTTTTTTCTTCTAGCTTTAGCCTTCCTTATTTGTCATCAGCAATAGGTGGTCTGGGAGACCAAAACCAGTAACTGATAGCTTTTTAAGAGAGAATTAAATGCGTTACTATCAAATCCTGCATTGAGTTCTTGCTTTTACGGAAGCAAGAATACGCAGTGTATCGCTGAAGAATGAACTGGTGATTCATCCATTAGCCCACTCAGATTCTGCGCTGAAGTCTGCTTGTTTGACTGCAGTTTCCTGTAATCACCCCTGTTAGTTTGTGAGCACTTTTGGAAATGTCTTTGTGGGACAGTACACTCTCTTCTGGGGGTTTTGAACCCCTGAGTTATCCCCCTTCTTCGGTCCTTTTGCTGCCTTGGGAAATTTTGTAGGAACACACCTTCCATCTGTTACGACTTCACCCACACGTTAACTGTTTACTGCTGTCTTATCCATGGAGTGTTTTGATTAGGTAAGAGGAGTTTGTTCAAGGGATGATGGCTGTAATAGGCGGTGCTCATGATGTTTTCTTCCTGTCTGAATCTTTTTTATTGCAGAGGATGTCTGTTCTATGGTCCACCAGGAACTGGAAAGACCCTGGTTGCTCGCGCTCTTGCCAATGAGTGCAGCCAAGGGGACAAGAGGGTTGCCTTTTTCATGAGGAAAGGTGCAGATTGCCTTGGCAAGTGGGTGGGAGAATCCGAACGGCAGCTTCGGTTATTATTTGATCAGGTAAAGTTGAAATGTGCTCTGTCAGATGTCAAATGTGTTGAAATGTATTCTGTCCAAGCTGAAACTGGAATTTTCCATGGTTGATGTTTTTAAGGAGAACTTGCTGGTTTTTTTGGGCTCTTTGTTATGGGCTCTGTCCCGCTGAATTGGGAATATCAGTGTTTCCTTGTTCAGTGCCTCCATAATTTGGATCAGGGGCTTGAAATCAAGTTGTATTGGGAAACAGCAAAGTGAGAATGCCTTGCAAAGCGAGGAGATTCTCTCCCACCTGAACAGCAACAGCAAAGGCTGCAGGAGGCTTTAGATCAGAGGGAAACAGACGCAGGCTGAAAGCATGGTTATTTAAATTGATAAAGGAAGCTTGCTTCCAGAACCTGTAGTTGAATTATGTTCTGACTGTTCTTTATGGTTGCCAAATAGCATAACAACTGCTGGTGGCATTTGTTTCCTGTCACCCTGTCACCGTGGGCTGACGTAGCCTGCTGCCTTCTGTTACTCATGCTACGTACTGCATCAACTCAGTAAGCAGAGGTGCCTGCTGTTAGTCTAAAAAGTCTAGTTTCATGTTGCTGACCATAACGTCTTTCATGTTTTCTCTCTTTAAATAGTGCTGTTTTCCTGAAGTCAATATTTCCCTATCTGTGTTCTCATTCCAGGCGTATCGCATGAGACCCTCAATTATTTTCTTTGATGAGATTGACGGTCTTGCACCTGTGAGGTCCAGTAAGCAAGATCAAATTCACAGGTATTACTTTGTTTCTGTCTCCATATAATCTGCTTGATGTTTGTGAGGGAAGAAATAGGATGACCTTCTTAGCTCTATGTTACACATTAATTTATGCTAAAAACTTGTAACTCAATGCTCCTGATTTTCAGATGATTTTACACAATAGTTGAAAGCCATTCATTAAGCCCAATATCAGCACAAGGTCTGTGTTACCTTACCTATTTTTTAAAAACCTTAAAGTGAGTCTTTCACTAATCAGCATCTCATCAATAACAGCTTGTCCTTTTTGAGTACTTATTGGAGGAAGTCACATGGATTGTAAGCAAATGTACTGAAGCAGTGAATTAAAGTTATATTTTTTTCTTTCAGCTCCGTTGTCTCGACGCTTCTGGCCCTTATGGATGGATTGGACAGCAGAGGGGAGGTGGTTGTTATCGGAGCCACCAATAGACTGGATTCCATTGATCCAGCCTTACGAAGGCCTGGGCGCTTCGACCGGGAATTCCTCTTCAGCCTGCCAAACAAAGAGGTCAGAACTGAAACACAGCCTTCGTGCTAATGTGTCAAAGTCCAGCCTTGCAGCAAAAAATTGTCCAGCTTGGACAAAAGAGTGGTATCTAGAGACACTGTCATAGTGTGGAGAGCAAATCTGGTACTGAACATAATTCAGATGACTTCAGCAATTATGTAGTTCTATAGTACTGGTTTTGATTTCACTGTGGCTAGTCAAGAAGCCTGGGTGTTGCTTGTCACTGGCATGTTGAAGTAGGAATGAATGTCTGAACTGACAATAAATTACTAATCTCTCATCACCTTTTGGAAAAAGAAGAAAATGCTTTTTGGATTGAAGGCCAGTAAAAATACGGAAGAGTGTATTTAATTGAAAAGAAGTTTGTGTCCATTTTGTACCTGCTGTCAGGAACAGAAGATGGGGTGGCATGCAATAGATACAATAGCAGATTCCCTGCTGCAGAATAACTATCAAAACTGTAGCAGCTTGAAACAGGGTGCTAGAACTGCTTCCCCTGAAGGAACTGACAGAAAAACAAATTCAATGAACTAATGGGACTGTCACCATGAAACTTCATGAAATTTGAAGCTTCTTGGAGAAGAAAAAGGTGTTTCAGGATAAATTTTTTATTACTTTCTTTTTCCTTAATATCATTGGGTCTCATATTTTGGAAGCTTACTTTTTAAGGAAGCTGGAAATGCCTTCTATTTCATTGCAGGTTCCCAGAAAAAAATCAGTGAAGCAAATCTAGAATTGTTAAATTTCCTACTTAGAAATGGAGAGCGTGTATTAACTGAACTGTAAAATACTTAAATGTTTAGCAGTTAAGCCAAATGTATGTATTAACATGAGGGTTTTTCAGGGAGGAGTGTTTTTTTTTTTTTTTTTTTAAAGAAAAACACAGGACAAACTAAAATGCAACCTTTTTTTTTTTTTCTTCCAGGCCAGAAAAGAAATTCTGAAGATTCACACCCGCGAGTGGACCCCTAAGCCACTGGAGAGTTTTCTAGATGAACTTGCTGAAGAATGTGTTGGTAAGACTGAAAACAAAGAGGGTTAATGCTTGTGCCTAGGTTGTAAGGAACCTCAGCTTGTACCAGGCAGCACCCAAGCTGTTGTGCCTTGCTGCAGAGCTAGTCAATGAGGCAGCTGGCTCGCCTTCGTAGCAGTCAAAGTTCGCTGCTTTCACCTGCTTCCTTTTTGTTGCGGTTCTTGTTGTCTGAGAACATTGAGTGCATTTGGGGCATCTTTCCCCAGAGCAAAGTTGTGAGGCTGCTTCGTAAGCCCAGGATAGCAGGCAGTGAGCCACAGGACAAAGCTTCCCTGCAGTGCAGTAATGCCTTAAATTCTCTGTTAACCCGTTCCTTTGTGGCAGGACAAATCCTTCCAGTGTTGCACATCGGAAACCTGGGCCTTGACTTCTGTATTGCCTGAGACTGATGTAACATTTGATTCTTGTTTATTAGGGTACTGTGGCGCTGATATAAAATCTCTGTGTGCTGAGGCAGTCCTGTGTGCTCTGCGTCGACGCTATCCGCAGATCTACTCAAGCAGGGAGAAATTACAACTGGACGTCAATTCCATTAAAATAAAAGCGAAGGATTTTTTGGTGGCGATGCAAAAGACCGTGCCGGCATCGCAGAGGGCTGTGGCTTCTCCTGGACGGGCACTGTCACCTATTATAAAGCCACTTCTGGACAATACGCTCGTCAGAATTTTAGAAGCCCTGGAAAGGGTATTTCCTCATGCACAGCTGGCACTAAAGAAGGACCACCAGCAAGGTATAACAAGAGCATACACTTGGTTAAGATTTTACCACAGCAAAAGATTCTGATTTGTGTAGACGGCATACGCAAACCCTTCAGACATAGCAATGGTAGAGTTTTATTTTTTCATAGAATCATAGAAAGGCTTGGGTTGGAAGGGACCTCAAAGATCATCTAGTTCCAACCCCCCTACCGTGGACGGGGCTGCCATGTGCACGCGTCTTTAGTTTGGGAATATCTGGGATGTAATGTGTGGCATTTCTTCCGGATTCTAAACGGAAATGCTCGGTGGGAGCTCTGAAGGACTCAACGCACAGCAGAGGACCATGCAGTCTCTACTACAGCATCCTGTTTCTGACAATCGCTAGCATAGTTAGCATTTGTGGAGATGGATTTCAGGTTCGAACTGTAAGGCCCCTCTTTCCCTTTCAAAATAAAAGCTCAAATACTTGCAAGTGGAGCGAACACTTTCACGTCAGTGTTTTTAATTCCTTTCTGAAGAACATGAGAACCATGATACAAGTATAACTGATGTAAGCTAAATACTGTTGGAGCTGTCATGATTTTGAACCATATTCTCTTAATTTAAATGGTTGTGGCTCAGACTCTGCACTTGCATGTGAGATCAAGTAGCAGTGAGATTTAGTAGTGTGCGCTTTGAGGCTGTGTGTGCACAGTAAGTGTGAGGCTCATGCTCCTGACAGCAGCAGCCCTGTGTCAATTGGTGACAGCAAATCAATTGATAAACTCAGTCCACTCCTGGTTAGTGGAGATTTTTCAACAGTTACATGCTGATTTCTGGAGATTATCCTACTAGTAATTCTCCCAGCAGCGCTGGTAGATTCATTTGCATTGGTAAAACACAGGCAGGAAAACTACCAACAGAATAAAAGCAGAGAGGGTAGGGGACTGGTAATTGCACCGCCCCTCTGTTCTCTTCCTTCCATTATCTCCTCCTTCAGTGGTCTTTTAAGGAGCCTTATTTAGAAGATGGCTTTGTCACTCTTTCACAGCTCAGTAGCCCTAGACAAATGGAAGTCTGTGGCCACCACAGCCTTAATCCCCAGCCTTCCATTGTGGGAACGTGCTCCAGAAAGAAATGGCCTTGTTGTTGGTTTTTTGTTTTTTGTTTTGTTTTGTTTTTTAGCTATTTAGGAACTACAGAAATTGTTCCTAATCATCTTTAAGGGGAAAAAAAAAATTGACCAACAGAGAAACATATCTTAGACACATTGTGGGACTTAGGACAGCTTTGGAGAGACTTGTGCAGCCTTCTTAGATCTGTGGTAGGATGAGCTTTACATAACAGCATTCAGCGTGTGCCCTGAAATAGAGCAAGGATTTTGGCCCTGATTTAGAAGCTGTCTTAATGTGAGAGAAAGAGGTATGGACTGTTCAGGAAATCGCTCTTGTCTTTCAGGCGCTTCAAATCCTATCTTAAAAGGTGACGCAGTTGACAGTGATGATGAATCACCCTCCATCTTTGAAGAGAATCTGGCAGATAAAATGCCTCACAGACCACAGGAAAAATTCCTCAGTTATAGCAGGTAAATGTCCGTCCCCATTAAGTTTAAATTCTTAAGATTGCTGGGTCGTTGTAAAGAGTTTTGGCTCTTACAAGTGTGAGGGGTGGTAGAGGTGGAGGTAAGGTGTGTGTGTGTTGAGAGGTGATCGGTACTTGCAAGAAGTGCGTGCAAAGGTACTAAAGTTCTGAACCTTTAGCTAAAAATCCTGTATGGATTTGTGTAGCTGTCTTTTGCCCTTCTCTTTACAAGCTGGTTTCTGCTAACTCAAACGATGTGTTTGTTACTATTCAGCCACTATGTTCTGTTAATCTTTTGTTGTTTTCACATGGAAATCAAGTAAGCACGCAGCTGAAAAGTTAGATTGTGTTGTCGCAGTTGAGTCAGTTAAGCTTTTTCCTCAAGTCTATTCTGTGTTGCCCAGAAAAATTTCTGTCCTATAAATAAACAGAAATGTTCTCTGTATTTAATGTACTGCTGTAATTTAAGCAATCCATTTGTGCACTTCTTTAGGTACAGCCAATGTATTTCAGTGCCCACATCCATTTCTTTCTAGCAGTGTGGTTCTGCTCCTTTCTTCCTACCTTCTCCAGTAACTGTGGCCACATTTCAGCTAAACATGACAGCTGTAGAGATCTGTTACCTACCTTGGGACCTACAGAAGATTAGTGTGTCTGGGTGGCAGTGAGATCCAGACTGGTGTCTGCTGAGATTCTCTCAGCTGACCAGTTGTCCTGTGTGTATTTAACTGGACAGTCGCTGTGTACAGTTCAGAAGCCGTTACATATCCCAGCCAAATGAACAGCAGACACAGTAGGGCCTGGCAGCATTTCTTAGGGGAGGTGTGGTACAAGTTTGTAAGAACTTGGGCTTTGATAGTCTTCCTGATCGCAGACCAGCTTACGACTTGCTGGAATATGGAGGGCATTTAAAAAATTGTGTGGAGGGAGAATACTTGGGACATCTGTGCATCTGTTCCTCACCTCATTTTTAAGGTGGTTTTCTTATGGTTCTTGTTCCAGAAAAGCTTACTGCCAGCCAACATCCTGCAGGCCACGCCTCCTGCTGGTAGGAAAGGCAGAGTATGGACAGGCATCCCACCTGGCACCTGCTGTACTGCATGCTCTGGAAATGTTTCCCGTCCACACGCTGGACCTTTCGGTTTTATTTGTGAGCAGCACATTCCCAGAAGAAATATGTGCACAGGTATGTTTTTTTTCTCTTTAATCTCATAGGATTCATTGTAAGTGTAAACAGTTGAGTTGCAAGTAAGTTAAGTAAAATTCATTGTTCATGGTGATGGCCTTGTTTTAATATATTGTACTGTTTACATCTGGAAAATCCACTCTTCCTTCCGATCCAATCCTAAACAATAAGGATGTTGCACATGGGCACGTTTTCCATTGCAGATTTAACAGTGAGGCTGTTGCTTGCAGCTCAGGAAGCTGGGAGATGCTGCTAATAAGCCTTTCTTTGTGGCAAGAGAGATCCCATCTCAGTGGGATCCAGAAAGCAGTTCTTGTTGCCTCGTAAGACTCTATGCTCCCAGTAGATGGCTGCATCAGTCTGCATGTCGTGCAGTTTTGTAGCCTTCTTTTTTTATGTTTGTAAGGCAACCAAGGTTTGGGGGAATTGTTTGGTTTGGATTTTCTACATACACGTGTACATACAGTTGTGCTGCAGCATGTGCAGTAAATGCATTAAAATTCACAGCACACATTTGTAAACTGGTGAGGTTTTATTAACTAGAAAATAAACATTTAGAGCTGTTTTGCTTTTACTTTTAGGCAGGAAATCCATTTTGTTGTTTGGCATCACTATATTAAGATATGTTGACCTTTAGAAGAAGGATTTGAGAGCAGTACAAGGACAGACGCCTTGCATGACTGGATACTCCTTTGTCACACAGAAGGAACATTTCCTTCTTTGTTATGTGATGGTTGTATCTGTGGCTGCAGAGCTACAGTGTCTAGTCCCTGCCTGGATGCGCATTTCCCATCTTGCCACTGGAGTTCCCTGAAGGTTGATAACCTGAAAGGATGCACAGATGAAATTACCATGCGGAAGGACACTTGCCACTCCCTTCACGCAGGAGATGCCTATCCTGGTGCGTGATGTGCCGTCTGCAGGCAGTGGCCTGGTGAACTTCCAGGGCATGTAACCTGGTCTGATGGATCCCTTGGTCAGGAGGGGCTGCGAGTTACATAACCATTCAGGCTGAAGACTGGTTGCCTCTTCGAAAAATATACCCGAAATCATGCATTAAAACCGGGTTTGTTTTGCAGTGTCAGCCCTCATCTTTCCACCTAAATCTTTGTTTCTGCAGACTGACTTGGATACATGCCTGCTCTGAATTGGAAATGGTGCAGTCATACTCATGTAGCAATTTCCCCTGACTAACACAGCTTGCTCAAGGGTTGGTCCTGGTGTTTCAGGCGCACGGCACACCAATTGAGTTGTGAGGCTCTTCGGGACCTCCCTTACACCTCAGCAGTTTTGAAACCAGGCTGAGATTCAGGTCGGATTCGTCTGTACTGGAGGCAAAGCAGAAGTTTTGCCCTGTGAGTTGTTCTTTGGTTGGTTTGTTCTGATGGTTCGGAGTCAGGTATTTACGTTCCCTAGGACAGTTTGGGTACGTAGTTAGTGACGAGCAGCCTGTTCTACATGGTTGAGTTTTCTCACCAAGCTTTCATTTTGCTAGGTGACCCGAGAAGCTCAGCGGACAGCACCGAGCATAATTTACATCCCACACATCCATTTGTGGTGGGAGAGTGTTGGAGCTACGCTGAAAGCCACTTTTACATCACTGTTACAGAACATTCCAACACTTGGTCCAGTCTTGCTGCTTGCAACATCAGACGTGTGTTACGCAGATCTCCCGGATGAGGTATTTCTGTCAATACTGTTCTTACTCTTTCTTCAGTTTCTTGTTATTAAAATGACTGCTTTAAGCGTTGGAGTACTGCACTTTCTGAAAGGCATACTGCTATGACCAAGGCCTCCTAACGAATCTCTGAAAATTTGCTTAGAATCAAAATGTTGAGAGCATTTGCCTCAAGTGTTTTCCGAGTCAGGTGATTGACTTTGACCCAACGTTTTCCCCCTTCTCACACATGCAAAATGTAAATTTACTTAAGACAGTAATTCCAGTGACTGCAAGGTGGTTAGCTACATATTTAGCCATGACTATGCTTGCAATGTAGATGGCAGAAAGATATTTTTACTGAAGACATTTCTTCTGATACTGCCATTTCATAGTAGGGTGGATAAAATGCTAATAATGAACTTTAGGTTACAACTGAAACGTTTTACCAAAGAAATCAGTCTCTCTCTTTGTAAGGGACAAAGCTTTACAAATTGGAAAGCTGAGTTCCACCTTCTGCTTAAGGAATTTTTAAACCATTTCTTAGCTCCCTTCATTGAGCTTTATTGGTCTTCCTTAAGGTGATATTTTAAATTGCCATGCCAGCCTGTGAAAATTTTGCATCTTGTAAGGCCACAAAGATAACATTTCAGTTTGGCTTATTCTGATGACCATTTTAAAAGATACTCTTTTTTTTGGACTGAAGTATGATTTTTTTTTTTTTTTTGGTGGCCTTAAATCTGAAACATCTTTCTCCTTGTGCTTTAGGTACAAAAACTGTTTAATACTGGTTTTGGAGAAGTTTTCAATATCCAGTTGCCTGATAAGGAGGAAAGAAGAAATTTTTTTGAGGACTTAATTATGAATCAAGCAGCCAAACCTCCTCCTTCAAAAAAGGAAGCAGGTGAGGATATTCTACAAATAACACTTACCTACCTGCAACTTACTAGCTATTCAGTATTTCCTTTGGTTGTTTTCTGTCAGTACTTTTGCATATGCTTGTATCTGAGCACCACACACTGGCTAACATTTTCTGATTACCTTAAGCGGGGCAGATGTTGGAAGCACTGCCTGTGGCACCACCGCCTGAGCCTCAGCCTCTGACAGAGGAAGAAATAAGGCGTCTGGAGGAACAGGAGGAGGACACTTTGCGTGAACTTAGAATTTTCCTGAGGGAAGTTACTCACAGACTTGCCACTGACAGACGTTTCAGGGCATTTACAAAGCCTGTTGACCCGGAGGAGGTAAACTGCTGTTGATGTAAAATTCCATTTGATCTGTGTGTGTATCTAAGTTCCCAGTGTTTGTATTTCTGTGTTTTTGGGCTCTGCATAGGAAGGTTGATCCTTGTTTTTAAGAGTCTGTTCTCTTTTTTTTGCAAGAAGGGCTTTTAGTTTTTGCTGACTTCTTGAGGCTCTCAAATGTCTGTTATTTGAGTATTCACTCAAAGTCCTCGTTCTGTTCTCAAAAGTCAGACCGAAGGACAACCCAGTTTCCTCATGAAAAGGCTTTGACATATGGGCATGGTACAGCACTGGAAAGCACAGAGACATCTTTCTTTGTAATTACAAACAGCACTTATAGGAGTGTTTTAAAAAGCCTATAGCTCTGTAACAGACTGCCAGTCCTGTCTGTGGGAACAGCAGAAGCAGCAGCAGTTTGTAAAAGAAATGTTGAGATTCTACTCTGTTTCATCTGGGACTCCTCAGTATGAGATCATCCCCAAGTGCTGTGTGCTTTCTTCCTCCTCCCATATACTTCGTATGTCCCTTTTTCTCCTGTAATTTATTGAATAAGTCCAAACCAGGGGCATGTACTTCCAAGTCAGCTGTAACGTTCATAGGGCTGTGTCCCTTTGCTGAGTCCCAGTCCTTTAGGCATCCACTATCTTTCCCTGTCCTGCTAGGCTGTTGAGGTGTGACCAGTCTAAACAAATATACATGTCCTCATCTCAGCTAGTCATTGGGCTCCTCTTAGGGTCTGAGCAAAGCAGTCAGCACCTCTGGGTCCAGTTGCCTCATTCTAAAGCAGATGCCTGGCATAGATACTTCACAAGTGCAATTCATGCAGTCTTTTTCTCACGGCCAACAATGAAGAGGATGTTGGGTGACTTGCTCAGATTTCTTTGTTGTGATTTTCTGAAGCAAAGTGAAATGAATCCCACCCTGACTGTCTGTTCTCTACCACACGCATGCTTCTGACCTCCCTGCTTATTTTTTTTTCCCTTCCAGCCAGTTGTAAAGAGCCCTTCTGTTTTTTGAGAAGTTAGTTGGTTAATTTCAGCATCTTCTGATGTTTCACAAATATTCAGAGCTTTTAAGAAGCCATTTATTTAAAGGTTTAAAAGGAATTAATTTTAGTAGACAATGTGCTAGTCTAATAAAACCTCTGAACACATGTATTTGATTTGTAGGTACCGGATTATTACACAGTTATTAAACAGCCAATGGATCTTTCAACAGTTCTATCTAAAATTGACTTGCACCAGTACCTAACTGCAAAGGATTTTCTGAAAGACATTGACCTCATCTGTAGCAATGCTTTAGAATACAACCCAGATAAAGACCCTGGAGGTAAGGATGTGCTTTTTATCCCTGATTTAGAAAACTCGTAAAATGTGTGGATTGATAAATGGTGCGCGTGGGCAGTAAGCTTTGGATTAGATCCTTTCCAACATCTGTGGAGAGCATTTCTTGCCAGATTGTAGGTCTGGTAGCATTGAATTACTTGGGCATGGAATTGTGGTGCAAATGTTAATCAAAATTGTTTCACTGGCTGGTAGAAAATACTCAGTTCTGCCTGTGAAATTTCAGATCGTCTCATTAGGCAAAGAGCTTGCAGTTTGAGAGATACTGCATATTCTATTGTCAAGGATGAAATAGATGAAGATTTTGAACAACTCTGTGAAGAAATTAAAGAATCTCGCAAGAAAAGAGGTATGTGTTTTGAGGCAAAGGATTTCAAGGGTTGTCTCTAGTTGTAACCAAAAATGCAGTATAATGTTCTTTGCTGTCTGTTCCTTATTGCAAGGCTGCAGCCCTTCAAAGTATGCTCCATCTTTCTATACTGTGATGCCAAAGCAAAACCCTGCTCCTGGGTGTAAGAAAATGGATGGAAAGTGCAATGAAAACGCAAAGATGACAGTGGCACCTGTAGATGCCAGCACGCCAATCTCCAATGGCAAGTTGCATTTTATTCAGACTTTCTGGGTGTAGTTGCTAATGGCATCAGTACTTTCTCTGTTCTTTGACATAAGAGGTTTCCCTGATGCCTGGCCCTTTAGGCCAGAGGTATTATGTTTTTGACTTGACTTCAAAAAGTGAGATAAATCCAGAGGACATTCTTTCAGTATGGTTGTGAACTGAAGTTCAAGTGAAGTTGGTTTACGCTGTATAACACTGGCCTTGATGACCCACGTGCTGATTCCTGAAGTACAAAATGTTGTATATGGCAGTTTCTGAATTCTCCACTAGTTCTCAATTAAGCAAAACAGCATTTTTCTGCTGCTCACCCCTTCCCTCCCCAAAATGCTGAAACCTTTGCTACCTCTTGCAGTGATTTCCAGTTGGAGGGCAAAAGTGGGGAAAAAGAAAGGGGCTCTAAAATGGATATGGAGAGGAAAGATCATTATTTCTTCAAAGCCCTGCTCCTCTGAGTAGGGCATGAAAGGACTGGGGCTTCCTTCCCTTAGAACACATGACAGGGTGTAATGTTCCCTGGTCTCACTGGGGTGAGTGGGAATTTTGCCACTGACTTCACCCATATGCTTTGCAATCGCATGTGAATGCAAAGAATGTTGGGCTTTTCTGTTGGGCAAAACCACAAAGTTTGTTTTTAATTAAACTCTCCTTAATTAAACTCTTTCCAACATGTGTTTAGCTTTCAAAGTCTGCAGCTTGATAGCAGGTTTGAAGGCTTTGGGGCTGTTCAGCCGTGTGCTTTGTGGCAAAAGACAGTGAATGACTTACCTTGCTTTGTAGGAATAGTTCTATGCAAGGGAAGAACCGTCCACCTGTAATATCCTGAAGGTGATTGTTTTGTGAAAGGAATTAAGGAGTTGGCTTTTTGAACTCTAATAGCAAACTGACCCCGTTAATTTTCAACAATTTGTAGGGAGACAGGCAACGGTACTTCAGTTCCTTTGATTGTGTTCCTTGAAAGTCAAGTAAGCTGAAGGTGATGGATTTAGAAAGATTTCTTTTGGTAATGTTTTGGTTTACTTTTTCTCCTGTCTCCTTATAGGTGTGTCAAAGAGAAAACGCAGAAATAACAAATCCTCGTCAGGTCTTGCAACGAAGAGAAGAAGGAGTTTTCACTTCAATAAAGAGAATAAAGTTCCAGAAGATGACCAATATGAGAGTGGTGGAGAAGAATTTCTGGCCATGTACGTCTCAGACATAGATCAGATGGAAGTTGAGTCCTCACAGAATTCTACTCTGGAAGAAAGTGAAACTGTGCTTCAGGAACGCCAGGCAAATGGCAATGAAAATAAATCTGGGTCAGAAAAGGGGAGAGAGAGGGGTCCTTCTGACATGGGTACACCTGCTGCCGAAAAGGAGAGTGTCAGTCTGCCTGGACACTCAGACCTAAGAAAGGAAAGTGACTTTTCCGTTTGCCAGAAACCAGAAGGCTCTGAAGAGCAAGAGGCACATGGTAAGGGAAAGGTCCAACAGGTCATTTAGCTCCTTATTCCTGCTGAGGAGGATTACACTATTTATTAGCTTTAGCNATTTAGCTCCTTATTCCTGCTGAGGAGGATTACACTATTTATTAGCTTTAGCTTTAAATTTTATTGTATTATTTCTGTTACATCTCTCGAAAATCAGCACAGTTTCTTCCATGATGTTGCCCATCCAATTATGCAAGCCAAGCTCATGTTTCTCTGTAGCTGCTCTGTTTTGATTCTGATGTCTGTTTTTCTAATGGTACCTAACTGAAAAATAACAATAATTCTGTTATTGTACAAGGAACTTTCCAATAATGAGTAGCTTAAGATGAAGAAAAAACAACTGCAGTTCAAGCTGTGCAGATCCAGAGTCACATGTGAATAGGAGACTTCTGTCCTAACGTTTGCAATGTAAGATGTGTTTCCTAACCTGAACTCTTTCGGAGTTTTGGAGTAGCGTGAAGTGTTGTAATGGCAACATGACTTTCTCTTCCTGCTTTTACCCTTCTATTTTCTCTAGTGCGTCTTTATTTTTGTCTGAGTTTGTAATTTGTATGGAGCCTGGAAAGAAGGTAGAAGCCAAGTATTTCTCAGTGAAGAAATGGTAACAGTGCTGTGTCTGTGTTTGTAGAGGGAGATTGAATTCCAGGTACAGGATACTTCACAGAGACCGTATTCCAGATCAACACAAAACCTGACTGAAGAAATTTGTGTCATTCCAGAACCCTGGGTACTTCGTATGACTCGTGCGAGACGTTCTCAGATGGAACAGAAACAGAGGAGTGCTGAGAAGGCAATGGGCACTCTGACAGAGCCAGCCGCTGAAGTGATTGTGGATTACTATGAGCTCAATGTATGTCTCATCTCAACTTTTTTTTAATACTGAAATAGGGCACATTCTTGCTATGCGTACAGTGGTAATTTAAGACAGTTGTTAACCAATGCCAAGCAAAACAAGTCATTGCAAGGGCATACCGAGTGCGAAATAATTCTACTTACAGTGGGCTGACTGGTGTGTTTCTACACCTGGTGTAGATTGCAGTAGGCTGCTGTTCTTGCTTTTGGTAAACTGTACCTCAGGAGACAGATTCTCTACCTCATGTTTAAGGTGAAAGGGCTTGTTGAATTTTAAAGTAGCCCACTGACAACCTGCTGGTGCTGTTAGTTAATGTTACTGCTAAACTTCTGAAAGCAAAAGAGCAAAGGATCTCGTGCTGTTCTAAACTTGTGTTATTTCCTTTTTTTCCTTCAGCAACTGTTACATATGGTCACTGAGCTAACTGAGGAGTTTGATATATTTCTCCTTGAAAAATTATATGCTTCTATTAGTCAGTGTATTTACCAACATCGAGAAGATTATGACAAAACTGAACTAGTGAAGGTAATTCTTTTGTCTCATGGCACTTTGTATCTCTGTTATGCAGTATGTGTGCGTTCTGGATATCACGCTGCTTTAGCATTGCTCTTTATTGCTTTGTTGTCTGTGCAAAGACAACAACAGAAGTAAGACTTCCTCATTTTGGTCTGGATGGCATTTATCCATATTGCAAAACCACTGTTGGATGTGGCATGATTGTTGGCAGTTTCAGCAGGAAAAGCTTGGACTTGAAGACAATGGGTCCAGCCCACAGCCCTTTCCAGGCAGTTAACCTCAGTCTGTCAGTAGTTTTCCTCAAGAAGCTGTATTGGGGTGGGGGCTATGAAAGGAGGGTGCTTTCCAGGTGTGTCCCTTCCTTGTTCTCCCCCTGCAGGCAGTCAGACAGGGCAATACTTGGTAGTCACTCTTGTCTTAGGAACAATTGCAGTATGAAACATAACAGAAGCTTAAGACCTCTCTCTGGTCTCACTAGAGTCTCTTTAACCAGTATGCTTGAGCATCTGTCATTTGACACGAAGGCAGATTTCTGCCTGTGCCAGCTGTACGCTAATGAGTCCAATTCTCTGATCTCTTCCTGTAAAAGAGGATTTTGGAGTTGTCAGAACTCAGCAGAAATCTGCACGATGCATCGTGGTCCAAGGCGGGCGTTCCCAGTACCGCATCCATTCAGATGTGTTGGATGTTCAGTCTTCAGAGTCAAGATCCTTGAACCCATTTGTCTTTGAGCTGCTCGTGCCTGACAACAGATAAAATTCTTTATGCCTCTCAGCCTGCCTTAAAAAGAGGAAGCCTGTTGTTTTTTTTTTCTTTTTAGGCACCGGTCATCTCAATCTCTTGTTCCACATCTGATAAGGAGTTAGAACAGACGCTGTGTTCTGACTGTGGATGTCAGGAGTACTTGGTTTCAGGGAGGCCACTCCAGAAAACATGCACGCTTCTCTCATTTGGGATAATGGCATGTTTTGGCCTTAGAAAGGATTTATTTCTTATCTCAGGGTTGTGAGCTTTTGTAACTTCTAATGCTTAAATGAAAAGAAAATGGCAGTCTTGGTTTTCTGCTTCTTCCTTTAGCTTTGACAAAAAATTCTCTCCTATTCCGAGCAGTGCACAGGTCAGTCAGGAACAGCCTCTACTCTAACAGGGAGGGAGAGAGCTTAATAAGTAACAGTTCAGACCTCGGGGAGTAACTTCTTCAGCTTGCAGTTGTGGCTTTGCATAAGGATGCATAAGGATGCATCTGAAGCTAGAGGGGTAACAAGGCATTGCGGTGGAGGTAGCACACTATTGGCGGAATATGACCATTGTATGGCAGTTGTATGTATTTGCCAATTCTGTATTCTGTTTATGAGGAAATGGAATGTGTTCTTAAGCTTTTCTTTGTGCTTACTGCTATTTTTTCTTATTAGGTAATGAAGAAAGAAGTTGCAGCCTTCCACCGTTACCACGAATGTGATCTGCAATATACTTGATTTCTGTTGTGTAAAGTTTTTTGAGTTGCATGCTGTTGTGCTATTTGTGTGTAATTCAGGAGAGTGCTTTATATATACATATATAAAACTAATATATCTGAAAAGGTATTTTAAAAGTCCAGATAAACTCTCAAGTGCCTTTATATTTTTTTCCCTATATAGAGAGATTTATTCTGTGATAAGTAGCAAGCTGGGACAGAAGGAATATACATGGTCTTTGAGATCGGGGTGTTCAGCTGTCATTTCCATTACACGTCACCTTGCTCTTGTGTCCTCATGTTTCCTGGGGTGCTGCTGTCAGTGCCTTGTCACGCTGCAGATTTGAACGTCCTCCAGAGAGTTCCAGTGCCTCTTTTTAAAAGAAAGGAATTGAAAACTCGATAAACTTTTATCATCCTTTTCCAGATTGTTGGAATATATTTTTTCTGAAGTAATCCCTGGTGCTGTATATTGTACTGCATAATACATAAAGGTTTTAAAACAAAGCTGATTCTGATACATGAAATAATTTTTTTTTTTTTTTTTTTAGAAAATTTATTGAA
>VXAV01009121.1:5745-16592 GCA_013399715.1 Alectura lathami | reverse complement strand
GCTCCATCTTCAGCTTAGGGAAGGGTAGCAGCAGCTGCTTCTATTTAAATACAGGAGCCTTCAGGGTCTGCACATGCCCAGTTTGATGCTTCTTCCATCCAGATTCAGGCTTCACTTTAATGACAGTCTAAAACTGATGCTCACTTAAAAGTATTGTTATCTGTTGTGCCTTTGACAGGGTTATATCTGAATTTTAGTGCTTTTTCTACAGTATCCATGCTTGAAGAGAAAGAAGATGAAAGACCATCTTTGCTGGCTCTCTTAAATATTAGACCTTACTGTTCATTTTCACTGTATAGGTGAATTAGTTTTTTGTACTCTGCTTTTAAAGAAGATGTAAGTGTACAGTTCTGCTGAAATAGTCTGAACTCAAATAGCTTCTGATAAATAACAAAGTGCTTGTGTGCACTTCTGTCCTGTAAAATTTAGGTCATGGTTATTTGTTGGTCCACTTCTAAAAATAAACAGGAAAAAGTAGGGATAAAACCCACTGACATCATCCTTTTCTGCTTTTCATTTAAAAATAAAATAAAATAACAAAAAATACCAAACAAACACACACACAAATGCCTTAGGCAGAGAACAGCAAATAACTGTTTCAAGAGTTGTTTGCTTTCTTTTTCCGTTGTGTTTAGTTAGAGCATATGTGAGCAGATCCCTGTTCACACAAATCTTCCTTTACATTGCACTGTGCAAAGGTATGAATTGCTCTATTCCCAGCTGAAGGCCCATTGTAATGGTGAAATGAACTTTAATTGCAATAGAAGATTAGGCGCAGTGTGGAAAAGCTTCTCTAACACACACTCCAGGCTGAGTATCACAGAGTTTAGGCCTTCCAGCCGCCCTCAAAATGACCCTAATGCAAGGTATTATCTTCATTGCAGTTGATAATAGGTGGTGTGAACTGTTTCTGGAAAGCCTTTGTGGTTAGGCTGTGCCTGTAACAGGGGGACTGTGTTCCCTCTGCTCTGCGCAGACTCCCCTTCTCATGTGCCCTTCCTGAAATTCACACCTCCAGTACTGAACCTTAAATTGAGGAAGAAGGGATTGCATTTCTGTGCATGAACAGATGTGTCTGTACCACAGATGTATGGGACCCACGTCTCTGTATCAGAGACACTTCCCTGAGGTGCTGCAGATTCCTCTTCCTTAACAGTCTTTTAAGGAAGGTGGCTTTAATCTTGTGTCACCAGGCCACTGAACAGTAACCAGATGAGAGATTTCTTAGATTCTGCACACTGTCAAACTGTGAGACTTTAAAAATAACTATTAGCAGACCTGTTGTGAGAGGCAGAGATTTCATTCAGTATCCCTGGCCTGCAGTGTCAGGGATACCCAAGCTAGGTCTAAGCTACCTGTGGCACAGGGCAGAACTGTGCTCAGATGTGGCTGATCACCTGACAAGTTTAACTTTGTTGGTGGCTGAGATTCTGTAGTCATTTTTGGGAGTATTCTCTTCCCCTCGTATCTACATCTAACATCACACCCATGAATATCAGGGTGATAGTGGATGTAGCATTGATGGTATGAACTTCAAAAGAAGTTGACCTCAGCTCAGAATCCATCCGGTTTCTTTGAATATGCGGTTTGGCTGTTGCAGCATGTGTATAGAGCATTGTACGTATCAGGCAGCAAATTATGATGTTGGTCATCTTGAGGGACAGGACCTTTATGGAAGATACTTCTACATTTTACAACTGTAAAGGTAGGAGATGTCTTTACAGAAAGCCACAATATGAAATTGGCAACAGCTTGAACTGTCTTCAACTAATGGATATCAAGGGAGTAGAGCAGAAAGTACATTCAATGACTGAAGCGGAGAGAAAGGAAGGAATGTGAGATCTCTCATTTGTATGAACTTTTAAGTTCAAAGAAGTTGTATTATCAAGGAGGTTGTAGCGAGGTGGGGGTCAGCCTCTTCTCCCAGGTAACAGTGATAGGACGAGAGGTAACAGCCTCAAGTTGTGTCAGGGGAGGTTTGAATTGGATGTTAGAAACTGTTTCTTCTCTGAGGGAGTGGTCAGGCTCTGCAACAGGCTGCCCAGGGATGTGGTGGAGCCTCCTTCCCTGGAGGTGTTGAAGAAACACGTAGGTGTGGCACTCAGGGACATGATTTAGTGGGCGTGGTGGCGTTAGGTTGACAGTTGCACTAGATGATCCTAGAGGTCTTTTCCAACCTTCTTGATTCTATGATATTATGACATTGATAAAACAAAGTTCAAGGGCAGGTATAAATACTAGATCCGAGATGTTCTTTTACTCTGTATTCTAACTTTCTTTCTCAAATCCTCTTAGCTTTCTCCTTTATGTCTCAGTTTGTGGCAATGCCAACACTCAATCTCTTTACATATAGCTTGTATATTACATTTTCCTTTTTGCTGGGGCACAGATTACATTTTTCTTCCTTCTTATTCCATTTTTATGACAAATCAATGCACTGAAAATGTTTCATGCATGGTTAGCCTGGAAACATCCACTTCTTTGGCATTTCTAGAGGAGCCCATAATATGTTTGGCAGAGGAATTGGGTCAAGGAATAAGTATACTCCTTTTAAAAGTAAATCAGACATTTTAGAAACTGTGTCTTCTTGCTTCATAATTTGGCTTTGTTGTACATGCTTTTCCAGACAGATGAATTTGATTAGTTCATTATTTGCTGGGAATGTATTATGAAAGAATAGGCAGTACAAAGGAAAGAAGAAGTTTCCACCCATAAGAAGTGGATGCTAGTCCAAAGTGGACCGTTGATTTGGTGTCCTTCCTTAGCCCACAGGGCCTGCTTTTGTGAATGCTGAGCACTAGCAAGCTAGGTGAATTCATTTCTGAAAATCAGACCCTATCACTACGATTCATGTCCAGTGGAAATGCCCTCATACAGTTACAGTTCTCTGGTCCTGTGTTGTAGCCAATTGCTGGAAGTAATTCATGTGACTTATTTCATATGTGATGCCTCAGCTTCCTTGGAAGGAGGGGAATCATGTCCTAGAACTGCACAATGTGTGAAGTACCAGGAATCTCATTCTCTGTACCATGGGTTTGGGAAGTGTCACAAAGACACACAATAACAAATAATCCACAAAACTTTTTCTTTCAGATTTTTGTCTGTTTTATATGCAGTATTATGCCAGAGAGAACAACTCAGCGTAATTTACTGAGAAATAATTGCTGATGTTTATAGGTAAGGCTGTTTCACTTAAAGTCATCAGAATTATAGACTTACAGACCTGGAGAGAACTTTGCCTTTGGCCTGTTTATTCTCCACTAAAAGCTTACCTGTGTTCTATCCCTGCAAAACGTAATGGAGAAAATGTATCAGTTAGTGACTCCTGGTATTTTCTAAAGCTACTCTGCTCGTCTTAAATTTTTCAAACACTTCCTCCACAGTCTTGTGTGTGAATCACAGCGGAAACCCACTTGGCTTATGGCCCAGGTCTGAATTGCCATTCAGAGTCAGTTCTGGAGAAAGTAAAACCTGCCAGAATTTCTCTCTGAATTCTGTCACGTTGAGGTGTGGTGAGAGCATCCTTCACAGTTTTAAAGCCCTGGCATTCAGCTGCGCCTCTTGCTACTGGTAATTAACTCCTGTTCATAGCTTTTTATAAACACATAAAGAAACATGAAATTGAGAAAATTGCCTAAGAGGGTAAAGCTTAAGAAAGTCCAGATAAGTGCAGCATTTATTTCACAACCAGTGAAAGAGAACAGTTTCCTCCTCTTTGGATGGGAGCTCTGAGTGAAATTAGATTTTTGCTTCTCTGCAGGAATATGAAGTGGACTGACGGAAAAGGGAACCTGATGCTTAGAAGATAGACAGGCTGCTGTTTGGAAGGGACAGGAGAATTGAAAGACCAGGGCTATGGTCAGCCAGGCATTAATATCCCTGAGATATATTTACACAAAACACCTGAGCTTCCCTAAACTCTCCTCATCCAAAGCCAGAATGAAGAAACAGGAACAGACAGCTCAGTAAGGGGTAAACTCTCACTCTTCTCTGAGTACAGATACAGTTCTGGAATTTGAGTTCCTGCAAACTAAGAATGCCCAGAGCATGAAAGTTGGGTGTTTATAAGGCTTACTAGTAAGTTATGTTATTTTTCCCCTGTTGCAATGAGAATGAGTGATGACCTCTGTAAAACATTCTGTGTATATTAATGCTAACCTCAATTTCATTTTACTAGTGGAAAATTTAGGTGATAGCATTAGGGGAAAATAAAATTCTTTCTTGCTTAGTGGGACTGACATTCTTCATTTCTTCCGAGGCCTTTGCTCNCTTCCAAAAAAAAAAAAAAAAACCTTCTTTTTGACATATTGAGTACTTTTTTTTATCCTTGGTTAACAGGCTCTTAGGCTCACCTCGTCCTCATCCTCCTCAGAAACTGGGTGGGAAGTTTAAACATGCTCTGCTTGCCTTCTAAACATCCTACATCCTTCTGCAAGTGATGGGATAGAGAAAGGAATTATTGATTCTTCACTTGAGAACCTACCCACTTTCAATATATGCTTTTCAAAAGGTGCTACCACAGTATAAAAGTCTGAGTCCATCACAGCCTTCCTTCCACAATCCTTCCTCTGTAGGAGTTGTTAGCCCTGGGTATCTGCTGTACTAGCACTCAGCAGCAGCAGAAACATCTGAAAACATGCTTCTCAGAAGCATTTTGAGGGGCCTGCTTTTGTACCAGTACCTAAAACAAGCTTACCTGCTTAAAAATGTGAGTGAAAACAAGTTGTTCATTTTAGACAGACATCCATTTTCTACTCCCCGTGTTGTTTTCATCTTCTAACAGCTAAGATCCATCAGGTGGGAATTCTCCCACTTCCCAGCTGTTCCCAAGTAGCGTACTGCCATTCTGGCCTCCCAAGTTACAGACCAGGCAGAGACCTGTCTTTTATATATATCTCCTTTGTGCTGTATTAATCATCGAGATTAGATTTAGATGTTCATGCCTGGAGTAACTTGGCAAGGGACAAGAAGGCAAGAACACTCTTTGTAAATAAAATTGTTAAACTGGGTACAGAGTTCTGTATGGCCCATTATGGGAGCATGCTCTTGGGACTACCTAAAAAATCAGTAGACAAAATAGAAAACATTAAATCAAATCAGTGAAGTTTCTGCTCAGCCGTGCATGTGAACAATTCCCCTCACAGGTAGTTCTGATTTTATAGGGTAGCCAAGATCTGTAGTGAGTAGGGAGAGCAGGAACCACAGGAAGCAGCCAGCAGGTGTGGAGCAGTTCAGTCCCACAGCAGGAGAGTGAGAATCTGGGGTGGGCAGATTACAGAAAGGCCAGACCAGGAGAGACAGTGTAGAAGAATCCATTCAAAGACAATGTTTTCCTAAAACTTACCAAAACCCCGCTCTGTTCCATAGAGATGACAAGACTCTATCAGTGTTCTCTGCAGTTGTATGAATTCAGGTCTGTGACTTGGCATTAGACTGCCTCTCTATGGCAAGACACCCTCCAGCAGCTGGTCTGCCTTAGTTTCCCCAGCAGTGTTTCCAGTGTTTCCAGCTTGCTCCAGTGGCTTGCGGCTCTAAGGTCAGCTGGCTTGGAAAGGCCAACTCACCTCTGTCCTCTTGTCCTTCCTCACACAGTCTGAAAACAAAGTCATCCTGCACAGCAGTCGCCGGCACCGCCAAGTTCAGCCTGCAGTGTCTCCAAGTCAGCTTGTTAACTTGCTCCACGGGCTGAGCTTTCCAGTTCATCCTTCCCTGTCTCCTAGGGCTGACCCTCTGTACAAAGCCTACCCTTCTCCAGGGAACTCTGGTTAGCCAGACTCACCTCAGATAATTTCAGTGGGTAGCTTCCCTACTTCCAAGTTACCAAGTGAGAGTTCTTACCTTTCCAGACCTTTCCAGCCCTTTGCACGTGTGAGGTAAAAAGCAGATGGTACAGGTGCAGCTTAGTGCCTACTGTAGGCGGGGAAGAAATCCTGTGTTAAAAATGACAAAAATGTTGAATTGGTAGCACTTTGTCTAGAAGTGAGTAGAGCCTATCATGGTGGGGTGTGTGGGAGGGAGCCGCACAAGTTTCTTGATAGATAAGATACAGGACAGGAACTGAGACAGCCAAGTCTCTGATGGAAAGTCTAAATGAAGAGGAACAATGAGAAGCGTTTTGTACCTACACACAGCAATCAATGTGAAAGCCCTGGGGTTTGAGAGATAATAGCTCATGATAAACAGAGGGTAAAAAAATGTGGTCTCATCTGATATTAAGTAATTATCATCTTTATCCACAAATAATAGCACTATTATCCTCAATCAATCCACAGAGAATACGTGTACTGCCCTAATGGCTCTGCAGCCATCTTTCCTGTCACATACAGTCTTCTTTTACAACATCCGTGTGCAAGAAATCCTGTCCTTTCTACAAGTATCATCAGTGATTGTATTAAAAAAAAAAAAAAGGAATAGAAAAAGAAGATGTGATTGTCAGCCCACTGGTGGGAGAAAATCATGTTACTGCACTAATAAGCAGACAGCTTTATCACTGACTGCAGCTTTAGTCTCAGCATCTCACTGCTATTGCAGGAGCCCTGTGCTGTGCTGTTCTACCCTGCACTGTGCTCAGTGCTTTCAGGAGTCTGGGCAGGTTGAGTAGGAGGAAACAAGCCACTCCGTAACATCACTGAATTTTCAAAATCTTCTGTTTGAATTGTTTCTGAAAATAGCCTGAGTGCAGATTAAGAATACAGAGAATACTTTAGCTGAATCTCTCATAGATTTCAGTGACAAATGTCCTGCTCAAGACAAAATAGCCAGCAGCTGCTGAAGAGGAGGTGGCTCAAACTACAGCAGCGTTCAGGATTTGGGCAGGATTCTGGCATGACCATTGAGAAAGGAGGTGTGATGAGGAGTTTCTCCCTGCCACAACCTGAAACCCCTCACATGGGCTCTGAAACCAAATAGGCCTAATGCTTAAGCTAGGAGAGAATCCGCTGCAGCTCTATATGTACAGAGGTGTAAAGCCATGTGCCCATTTCTTTATAAACTCTCGGGGTAGGACTGTCATCCAGCCTGTCATCACTTTCAACTTTGATCCCCAAAGTGTTCACGTGAGGCCTCTGCATAAACGGAGCTGTTTCCTTGTATAACTCGCTGCAGTACAGACTGCATTAGTACCTCCTCTCCTAAATGCCTCAACCGGATCCTCACAGACTTCTGTTTCAGTTGCTGTGACATCCTTTCTCTCTGACCTTGATTAATGGAATGTAATGGGCAATTACCACAAGGATGCCGACAGGATGCAAGTGTGTCAGTGTGGCTGTGCAGCCTGTTAACAACACTGTGTCTATGTCCCACCCAGTCTGAGCCCTTTTCATCTTGATCCTGTCCTCTCCCAGCTCGTTGCTTTGACTGTTATTGCCATGCATTCACTTCCGTGACTCCCCGTTTTCTTTTAAATCAGATATATATTGCTGGTCTTCATGTCCAAGGGCCTTGGTGAGTTATTTTTGTTCAGCTCACCTGTCATCTCTCAGACAGCGCTGGCATTCCAGCTCCCTCACACCCTGTCAACCAGTGATGCTCACTTGCACTGTTTACTGAATACCACTTCCAAAATACATGATTAGCTTGTCTTCCTGCAGTTTCTCATGCTGGTGGCAGTGGCAACAAAAGACGTTGACAATAGCTTGGCTGCAGGCACAAGGAGCCTGCTGGCTGTGTTGTCAGTGATAACCTACATTGTCTTATTATTACCTGCTACTTTCTTGCAGTATGCCTGCGTTTCTTCTCCCTTTATACTTTGATAATAAGTTTTTTGGAGCAGAGACTTTTCACTCTGCGCTGGTTTAATGCTTTCACTTGGCTGAGTTTTCTAGGCATGAGAGTTATGCAAACAGTGTTGTGGTGGGCTTCTATTCTTCGGTAGCATCAGAAATTGCATCATATATGCTCGGCTTAATTTCTTGCTGATCAGTCAGTGAGTAGTAGTACACTATGGCCACAATAAAAGTCAGCTGAAGCTCAGTTTTGTTTATATCAATGTAGTTTTTTTTGTTTATTCTTTTATTTTTTGGAAAATTGTTTACAAGGTTTAAAAAAAGGCCTTCTCAATAAATAAACGTTTAAAAAGTAAATCTATATGAACTAAAATGATGGAAAACACTGGCACTAATCCTTAGAAAGCCAAGCTAGCATTTCTCACTTCGCTCTAATTCTGTAGTTGTGTGTGCTCCATACAGAGCTGTCTTTCTTCTCCGTCTTTTTGTTTTCAAATTCAGTGATTTGCGTTGGAGTTACTTTCTTGTATTTCTTTTAAAGTGAGAGAACACAACTGTTTATTTTGCAGTTCAGAGAAACATCCTTGCGCAGCAATCAGGACTGGTTACCATCACCAGACAGCTGCAATAATCTCAATATGCTCTGGTGAATTGCAGACAGTAAGTCAACAATGATAATGTTGGTTCCTCGGCAAAAAGAGTAGAAAAATTGTTCCATGGCAGTATTCTGAAGTTAGATACCAAAGAAATTCAAACCTGTTTTCTGAGCATAAATATTTCACACGTAAGGAGCAGCATACCTTTTAAAACTTGGTTTTACAGATCACCAAATTAGATATTCCACAGAATGTACATGAAGTTTTTGAGTCAATTTGCCCTTGCAGAATTAAGCTGCCTCATGCTTTTATCATGGACCAACTCCTCATGCGATATAAAACAACATAGCTCTACTAACTCAGCTCTTGCCAATCAAGGGTCTGGGCTCCCTATTACAAAGCAACTGCAAAACTGGTATGAATGAACCAAGGAAAGTTCTCCCACAGGAAGTTCCCAGGCACAGTACAGAAGCCAAAGCAGACCTCCTTCCTAGCAATGCATGTTACTTGATAGACTCTAGTTTCTGGAAAAGCCATCTCAAGCCGTTTTAGAGTGGAAAAACAGTGGGTTTTCTTTCCTTCCCTATGCTGATTTGAACACCACAGGACCTCATTCTCCAGAGGACCTTTTTGATGGCTTAACAGTTGACTTGGTTCTGCTGCAACATCTGTAAAGCATTTCTTTTCTCCTGGGGATGGTTTTAGAAAATCAGATAGCCAGGTATTCAAACACTAAAGAAAACAAACAGAAATCTAATGAAGAATAATTAAAAAAAAAGCAATAATTGAAAATTAAAATATTAATGCTAGAGCACATCAAGGAGCATCAAGGGCCAGCTGCTCTGTAAGGGCCAGGATGGAAACAATAATAAATCAGGAGGGCAGGAGCCTTGCCGGCCAGGCCTCATCCCACAGCACGTAAGCAGGGTGAGCCAGTCAGATCCAGGGATGGCAGCCAGGATCAGCTGAGACTGTGGGCTGTCAGGCCGGCCCATGACAGCAGGGCAGGCCTGAGGTAAAGCTGGGAGCAATAGGCAGAGTCAGTGACAGTATCCAGGGCCAGATCAATGAGGTCCATGGCTGGGTCCACGCACAGGTAGGCAGTGAGGGGCCAGGCCTAAGCCTCAGTGGAGCCTCGTGGGTAGAGGTGGGTGGATGGGGTCCCAGGTGAGTCTGGTCAGGGCAGTTAAGACCTACTAATGCAGTCAGGGTCCTGGCAGATCCTGAGTCTCAAGTTCTTGATAGATCCTTACACTTAAATTCTTTCTGCCAAAATAAATTCTTAATAACCATGCATATTTTCTCAGGTACAGAGTGCTTACTACATTGCACTTAGGTGATCCTTAATACCTGTCTAACATCTGGGCACTTACTTAGGATCTTAAATTTGGACTTAGAGTCTTCCAACATTTTGGAAATTTTGAGCAAGAGGTCTGGTGGGGGGGGGAGGGCGCATATTTTTATTTCAAATCGTCTGTTTCATTACATTAAAGAATATCTCTAGGAACATAAGGATACCAGAATGACTGTTCTGAGTCAGTTCCAAGGTCTATTTAATCCAACGTCCAGGGACTATAAGCAGCAGGCTAAGAAAGAGTGCAAGAATATGGTGAGATTTCCCCAGAATACTCTTCCAACCTCCAATATTATGCAACTCAATACATCTGGGCCTCTCTAACCACATATTTTGGTGATCTAAATCAAATATTGATGGGCTTTTGTGGGTTTGTAAAAGGATTCTGTGATTTAAGAAAGAATGTAGTTTCAAGTTGTCAACATGCAAGCTAAGAAGAAGGCTGCAGTCAGAACCATGAAGTTACTTTGGTTCAAGCCAAATATTTATTTAGCTTGAGCACAAGCACAAAAATCTGAAAGCTCACACAGCCCCTCTTGGAAAGCTTTTCGTAATTTAAAACACAGCAATATGACAAAAACCACTTTTCATCTCAGCTCAGAACTCTCTTTGTGGTATGCAAGTGCCTTTCAAGAAGGTTGCAAGAACAAACCTGCTGAGACACAAGCTCTCTTTGCCTCCTTTTTCCTAATGACTAGAAGATAAATCATTCCTCCCCAAATGAAATTTTGGCTCATATTTTAATGAGGCATCTTTGGTTTAGGTATAGATTCTAAATAGTCTTATTAAAATCTCTGATTTTTGAGGTTTGATGGTCAGAACTCTGAGACTCGTATTGCAGAGAAGTGCCTGCATCCAAAGCACCCAGAATGAGTAGCTGAACATTGAGGAACATGGGTTTTCTATGAGAATTAGACTTAAGAACTGAGAGGCTGAATAAAGAGCTCACGGAGTAATGCAGCATTAACATGCACTAGGTTGGGAATAGTGCCCAATCCCCGCTGATGCTCAGGCTTTTCTTGTGGTAGTTTCATGGTGCTTCTGCTCAATTTCTTACCTCCACTCATTAGACATGGCTGCAGTAGAAAGCTCTTCATGATTCAGTGAGCACAGAAAAATAATTTTAAAAGACTTTAAAAGAGCACCTGTTTTGCATTCTCCAAGTTTTCCACT
>VXAV01009119.1:315630-338196 GCA_013399715.1 Alectura lathami | reverse complement strand
CATAAATAGGCATCAACTATATTTCAAGGGACAGTATTAATTTCTGAACACTGCATAAGAAGAAATTTTTAAGAGTCAGAAGAAAGCTATGAATAAGACAGATTATTGGAAAGGGGATAAAATGAACACCTAGGACCAAAATCTAGTTAAACTTTATAAGAAAGAAGTGTGAGGAATATCCCAACACAGCAAATGAGCAAAAAAAGGTAAATGAATTTGTGCCAAAATACTCAACATAAAATATTCTAAATATTCTAAAATGACTGTTGATCAAAAAAAGGGGAGTTATTTCTAACAATACTTTACACCCTTAAGAAAGGAAAAAAAAAAAAAAAAAAACAAGGCAAACAAGATTCTAGCATAAGTACTACAGAAAACAACACTATTATATAGCTCCACTGAATTCTCCTTCAGAGTATTCTGCCATGCCTTTTTCAAGGTCCATTTGTACCTCATACTTATTTTGCAAGCCGTGGGCAAAGCAACCAGACAATACCTGCCCAGCTTTCTTTCTGCCTTGTATTGTACAAAATGCCACACTAACTGCATTCCTCTGCACTCTCCTTAAAGAAAAAAAGAAACCACAATTGCCTAGGTGCCTTTTTTTCTTTTTTTCTTTTCTTTTTGCTGTCTTCTACATTCCACACAAAAGATTCCTCTATTTTTCTCACCCTTCACATACAGGTTTCAGATACTTTTACTGACATTTACAAGCACACCCTGTATGTTGTCAGAATCCCCCATCTCTTCACAAACATGTGATCTGTAATTGAGCTTAAAAAAAAAACCTGTAAATATACATGTTGGTTTTGCTTGAATATTTTTTGTTTGATTGATTTAGGGTTTTTTGTTCAACACCTTGGTAATGACTACTACTACCTTTAAAAGAACCAGTCTATCCCCAAGTGAAGTTATGGTACCACATGCTTCCAGAGACTGGGAGGAATACTCCAGAAGTTGTGTGTGAATGAAAGCAGTTGTTATCTATAAGATCAGGCTAACCTACTGCAAATTCTAAACTGAAAAAAAATAAAAATAAAACAAACATTAAATCACCTTCCCTTCACCTTTAGAAAGCATCCTGCTCTGCTAAGCACCATGCCAGATCCCTGTCTCTCTGATAACGCAGGTCACCATTTGGAACCCAACTCTTGGCACGACACACAAAGCTGTACAACCTGACCTGTTCAAAGGCACCCCTCTACAGATGTTACCTCTTGGCCTAAGTCCCAGTAAGAACAATGGAAGGCAGCCTAAGTCACAGTAAGAACAATGGAAGGCAGCAGCCTGTTATAGAAACAGGTAGTTCTTTACGGAGCTCTCTGCAGAAGGGAAATTTCTCTCTCCCTGCAAACCTTCAGTTAAGACAAAATAACACAACCAGAAGTGGGCAATTCTTAACAGGGAGGTCTGCAGACTGTCACTGTTCAACTACAAATAGGTGAAAGTCCCAAGTGCTCAATTTCTGAAAGAAGTATCTCAACATTCACTTCTGGTTCTAAAAGTTTCTTAGATTTAGATACACACTGCCAAATTCTTCCCATATCAAGTAAGAGCAACAATTTGGAAGAAAATCTACTATTTCTGTGTATAACTTAATCTTCAAGTGTAAAACTTGCTCTAGTTTTTGAAGTGGAAAAACATAACATGCCTAGCCTTCACTCAACAAGCCTTTTGCCTTTTTGGTTCATGAGCACACAAGAGACCTCTTTCTTGTGCAGATTTTTAAATACTGTCCTCTGTGACCTTTGGAAGCACAGTCAACAGGCACTATAAATTTCTCTGTTAGCAAAATTAAATATTTTATCCAGGCTGACAATGGACTCCTAAACGTTGTTACAGATGTGCAGGAAGCCAAAGGAACTGAAGGTCTCTAGAGGAGCCTTGTCATCTTACAAGTGTTGACCTCAGTTTCCTAATACATATCCTTCGAGCCCCCGGTAAGCTCTCCTGTGAAAGGATGTGGCTGTTCTAATTAAACAGAGCTGAACAAGCTATGTCCAGAACTGATATGTCACTGCACACAGACAGTGCTATTAAAAATAAGCACTGAAAACAGGTCTTCTGTATCAATAATTCACTAGTAGACTTTGTGATCAACATTCTTGAACACTTGGCAGGAAGGCTTGAGGCTAGAGAAAGGCCAAGATTAACTCCTAATGATGGATGGTTTAGAAATAAAGTATTGGAAAGAGGGGCTGAAGTGGTTTACAGATAATGTTAAATTCCTTCCTCAACCTTGCATATGACTGCAAAAGTTGAAAGTGTAAGATTTCGTTAATGCTAAGTTCTCTTTGTTTGCCTGTATGGAATAAGCCTACTCATTAGCAAAATGTACAAAAGTGTACGATCAAGTATGTAACCATCAAATGGAACAGAAAAATGAAAGATAAGATGGGCTTGAGATTTGCTGCATTTTATGATCTTTTACGCTTTACAGTGAATTAATTTTTGATCCAAAAAAATCAACATTCCTACATTATGAAGCAGACCAGCATGACCAAATATTTTCAAATTCTCATCTTGAGCACCAATTAAATCTCCATTCGGAAAGGTGCTGGACAAAGTACTCAAAATGGTACTAACGTAAAAAGATCAGTTTTACTTTCAACGCTATGATGTTGTTAGCTTCTTCAGCAGGCCGATAATATTTGGTACATCTATTATTGCAACTTTTAATGCTACTTCTCTGAAGTATGGAGTTTACCTTCTCCATACTTCAGTAAAATTTCAGTCAGGTTTCACAATAATTAGACCCTCCTCAAGACCACCAAAATGTTGAACTTATAGGGCTTAGAGACAAGCTTACTGTTCAGTGGTTTCTGGGTATCTGCATTCCCTTCACCTTCAAACCCTGAGGTCTGATCTTCTGTTTTAACAGTCGTCTTTTTCGACCTTGTCCTGTCATCTTCGTCTTCGCTATCTGCTGTGTAAAGACTTCGATCTGTAAATGGGCGTCTCTCATCTCTGCCCCACAAGAAAAACAACAGGTTATTCTTACGAACACAAAGCAACTGTCTTCTCTTCCTTAATTGTTCATTAGACTCCTTGAGACAATAACAGTAACATTCTCTTACACTCATCTGAATTGCACACACTCCCCTTTTGTTCCCCGTACAACTATCACTAACATACAGACACAAAGCTTGAGACCATAACGTTTGTAATGGGAATCATTCTAACACAGCGACCCAGTTGAGGAACCGACTGAAATGCCAAAGCAAAGATGCATGCAAAGCATCTCCTCTTCTCTTCACTCCATAACTGTGGCTCCACTAGGGGACAGCAGACTCAATAGACAACATATTCCTTCTGTATTCTTTGCGTGAATCTTACCGGTAAAAGGGAACTTAGAGCTTCACAAACCAAGAAGAAATACGGTTACTATACAATTAACATGCTCTGGTCCATAATGACAAGGAGTAAGTGATTCACAATCAACTCTTTGTACCTAATTATTCTTCCATTTGACAGCAGAAGGCGAAGATCATTGTCCTTTGATCGCCATTCAGGTACTGTAGATGATGGCTGGAAGGGCTTGTTAAATCTCCCATTCAGTTTTGAGTTTGCTATATCCTAAAGTAGTAAAAGCAATGTGGATTATTATTTATTTCTGTAAATTAAAATGGCTTTTTCTACACTCCACAGAAGCTTCAACTCAGCACCGGGATGGTTATACCCTTCTGATAACCAGTAGAAGAAAGCTCACACAAAACATGTTTAGAAGTAAGAAGGAGCAGACTGCATCTTCTCTTTCCTTGAATCAGCTACAGCTTCTAGAAACACCTGTAATAACTACAAAATCTCTGTAATATTCCTTCCGTGTTTCCTTTGGAGAAGCTAGGATGGGAACTGTTAAAGCAACTCCTGGATTGGCTGTCTGGTCCCTGGAATTAGCATTCCAGAACTTACTCACAAGACAGCAAAACGTTCACAATGGAAACTAACGTGCCATAAATAAAACTTCCTTGGCTCAAAGAAATTTACGTTTGACACACGCTGTGAAATAATTAACTTGTGTGTCTAACGTGGGATATGTAAAATAGTTTGGGGGTTCTTTAATGATAATGAACTGTATGTTGCTACAATAGGTGACAATGTCAAGTACTCCTAAACATTTTATTTTAAAGACTGCACAGATCAACTATTTGTGCTAAAATTCAAGCTCAGCTTCTGTTCTGTGGGGGCTAAACGCATGTCTCTTATTCATATCTTACAAAGGTCAGTACGAGGACAGATCAGTATTTCTCCACTATGACAGTCCATCCTGTCCCAACACATTGCTCCTCATTTCTTATTCTCAGAAAACTACTTATTTCCTTTCAGAAGGTTATTTATTTCCATAGTCCCGCTCCCCCTTTTCTACTTTTTTTTTTTTTTTTTAAATAAGATCATCAAACCTGAAACAAGAGTATTTCAAGAGACTACATTTTTCTGATTCACTCTGTGATGCTGCTGTAATACAGCTACTCAGTTCACAGCCCCACACTAGAGACCAAGGCAACGTGTTTGGAGGGAGGCACAGTCATACAGAAAATAGGAACATGCAGGAAAATAGAAGTTAATTTAATTACAGTAACTAAACTGTAATAAACAGCCACCTAAAAGCACACAGAGAAGCAAGTCCATCCCAGAGCTTCGCAGAACCAAGGCTTTGGAAGTGCTGTTTTCCTGCACAGAACTGATTCAAAGTAGCTGTTGATAGCTACAGCAGTCTTAATTCAAAAAACCATGCTTGCGGTAGGTGATGCATTCAGGGTACTTTCAGAACCAGAATATTGAAGGAATGTCCACAAAAAAAAAAACGTATCAAGGAAGAGAGAAATTTCTATGAGGAAAACCTGAGAGAAAGCAATTGAAGACCTACCCACAGTTCATATGGCAAACAGCAGTAGCCTGTACTTTTATGTACATTAAAACCTTTTCCCTTTCAAAAAAAACAATAGAAATTTATTCTCTTTTGGCTTTGGTTTTCTTCCACGTAACATAATACTTGCCTCCTCCCACGGTGACATCTCCAGCCTTTTCAGCACTGCTCTTGTGTGGAGTTCCAAGATGTCCAGATTGGAAGGAGTTTTGGTAGCGTGGTCTCGCAATTTCCTCACCCTTCGTCTTGAGTGGTGAGGAGAAGCTGTTCCATGTGAAGACCGTGAAGCTGGACACACACCAAGAATTCCCTGAGTTTTAACTGGTTTGTTGTTTTCCTCCTTTTTAATTAAAAAGGACATATTTCAGAACAGTCTCATAAGGGCAAATGTAATAGAATGCAAACCACATACATAAAATTTTTAGATCTTTTAGAGAAGTACTAGACATTTGCTATGTATTTGCTGTGCAAGACTTAGTCATACAGCTCCTCTTTCCCTCGCCGAGCTTCTAAATTTTCCCGTAACAGTAGTGCTCAATACCAGGACTCAGCACCAACATGTAAGGTTTCATCTGTGAAGACAGGGCAGGTATACCCTGCCCTGTGGGCAGGTATCTGGGGCAGGTATCTGTGGGCAGGTATCTGTGGGCAGATCTATATGGGGCAGGACCCCATAGATCACTACTGTCTTCAGTTTTCAGAACTCCTCTGTCCACATGCAAATGCAAGAGTTTTTCAAGAATCAGTATTAAGGAATAAAGGAGTAAAACTCTGGGCAGTGGGGAGAGGGAGAAAAGGAGAAAAAAAAAAAAAAAAAAACCCTGACTGTAAAACAAATTGGGACAAAACATAAGAAAATGAGCTTTTGCTCTTTTGAGATGACAGTTGGACCACAACTAACATACAAGGGGCTAGAAGAATGGAATTTGGACAGAATCTTCTACTAGAAAACAAGCCTTAAATAAATAAACAGACAAATATGGTTAACCAAAGGCATAACTACTATGAAATGCCCTGATTTTTCTACAGACTTTAGGGTTGTCTCTGTTCTTACCTCTACAGAACGAATCACTTTTGAGAGCTCTTTTATGAGATGTCCAGGCCTAATGTTGTCTGGAATTTCAAAGGCATGTTCTGTTACAAGCTGTATGCAAAGAATGAAGATAATTAATTTTTTTGTCCAGAAAAAAGCAGAGGTAGTATAAAATAGAAACTACAGGAACAAAAAAAATAAAGAAAAAGGCCTGAATGATTTCTTTTAATTATTACAACAAACTTCCAGGATAGAAATACACACACTGAAGCTTCAAGTCCAAGATTCAGAAGGCAGCAGGTACCTGTCAATGTCTGACGCTCAGGATATTTAAGGGAAGCTTGAGGTCAGCCATCCCACATCTTTAGATTCTTAGAGAAGTGGTACTACAAAGCCATTCTGCATTTGCTTCATTTTCTTTCTCTGTAATTAGCTTTTTTTTTCCCCCCTTTAGCACAATTAGGAAACTGACAACCTTCAAACAAACTACAGACTAACTCAAATTCACTATGAGAAAATTTATCCTAAATAGCAAATCAATAATAATAATGAGTAACCAACAAGTAGATTTTACACATCTGTCTCATTTCACTTCATACATGACCTTCTTAGTTTATTTCATACGTGGTGTGCTGGAGTAAGCAATTAAAAATCATTCCCTATGAAAACAATGTGGGAAGCTGTAAGAGTTTGTTCCCTTTAAGTCTCCAAAAGGGTATCAGAGCACAGACATATCTACTACATGCTTATTCCCAATCTGAGCAAGTCCAAGCACTCTATAGTTAGATCTAGTAAAACAAGTTCAGTATTTTGTATGTACAGTTGAAATTTGCTGCAAGACACATTTATTTAAAATGAAACAGACAAAACACACACAGACCAGAATGAGTGACATGAATTCCAGTATCCCCTTAACTGGCCATTTAAATGGAAAAGTGTCCCACAAACACTTTCTGCCATCCACACTTCAAAAATGAGGTTCAGCAGCACAATCATTGCTAGAAGCCATCTGGTAACATAAATGCATTTCACTGAGTCTGGCTTCCTCTCAGTCACTAAAAACTAACCAGGGGTGTACTTACAATATATTCTTTCAGTGTCATCAATGCTACAGGCAAGAGTAAGTCTGCTGCTGTTATTATTAACCATTGGTCATCCTCTGGTACACCACCTTCACACACACTGGGGAGCTCCGCACCTCTGACACCAGGCTGGATAATTGTTCCAGCAAATCACTGGCCATTTTGGGACCTTTTGGTCCGTGCAGCACAAGGACTCTCCCAAAGAGTCTTCCTGTCCACCAGGACTGCAAGAGGAAGTGACTCTGATACCAACCTCCAGAACACTGACTGGAAAGTTTTGCTGGTTTAAAAATACTGACAAGCCTTCCTAAAGGAAACAGTTCATATCAGGAGAAATATATTGTTCTGCAAGTAAAATTTACAATAACTCTTTGAGCAAAGTAAGTTCCATTGGCAAGCTCACTTGTTTGCTGCTGTAAAAGGTGTCTCTTCACATCAAAGCCTTCTCAGCTAAGCTGTGGCAGAATAATTATGGGGGAAAATAAGAATCTACCCAAGCAACTTCAATATGCCAACAAATTCAAATTTATATATAAGCTAAAAGCCTGAGAGCAGGAACTGATGGGCAGGGAAACTGAATATCTAGAGACACCATGTCTGAAAAATGGTTATCATTACTAATAATTTGTTTTAAAGCTGTCTCTGCATACTGATCCTTGGAAAAGGAACAAGCAAGCCTTTGGGCCTGAGGAATTCTCTTGTACTATGGTGAACAACAGCAACAAAATTGCCTACGCCAGGTGTAAATTGCAGGTAAAGAAAATAAAGGAAAAAATTGTGATACGTTCAAAAAACTTCAAGAAATGATTTCATAAATGTTGAAAATAAACAAGTGATCAAGAAATAAATCAAGATGTACAAAAAGCCCTGGTAGGCAAATGAATCTGCCAATACTTGGAAACAAGCACTGCAATTAAGCATACTGGTAACATAAAAACACAAACACAATTGAGCACCCGTCCCTAGAAAAACATTTTTTTTTTTTAATTTTAAAAAGAGCTATTTAAAAATAAAAATAAACACAAAAAACAACACACAGCACAACAGTTGCCCAAAATAATCCTACTGGTACACGGATCAAACAACTTAAAAATAGAATCTGAGACCTGTTGCTTATGTAAGCTGGAAGGAAGCCAGAGCTACAATCCAAAAGCTCAAACGACTGGATAGGTCATCATCTTTATTGTGTACATTAACTAACCTGCAGGCTGATGATCTGCACCAGAGTAATCAGAGGATACACATATACACGTCAATAAAAACCATGCACAAACCAAATTCAAATCAAGACATGAGAACTAAAATCATTTTAGCAGCACTCAATCTCTATTCTCAGCATCCTGTAACTCTTGGCAGTTTTTAAATATTGCAGAAATGAAGATACAGCTGTTTTGCTGAAGATGAGTTTAAAAGGCTCCAACAAGCAGCTCAAAGCAATTAACTAATGTGATTCACTTGTCTTGAAGAGACATATATCACAAGAGCAGGCTTCCCATGTGCAGAGTATTCATTTTTCATGTATTTCTCAGAATCTGTCTGAAATCCCCACCATAAGCAGATCACAGAGCAACGTACAAAGCTCTTCCTGTCTTCTGCTGCATACAGCTACAAACCCATCATGCACAGGGCCTGCCACAAAGAAAGGATCAGCTCCCTTACGAAGCAGTAGCTGGAAGGCAAGCTGGTGGACAGCTGACCACGTTCTGAAAAGATCACGAAGGCTGTACAGTTTCCTCACAACTGAAGTGTCTGTTCAGACAGCGCTTTGGGAATACTCACTGGTCTCATTAATAAGCATCCAGAATGCAGCATCTGCAATTAATTTTTTTTTTTTTCCCACAGGGAAGTAGGAAACATACCACACTCTAGACAAAGTATTGCTCAAAGTATTTAATTGACTACTAGGCACTGCTGGACTACAGAATTGCAATGTTTGTGTTATCTATAAAAGAGGAAATCCTACCCAATTTCAAATAAAAATAAGGATTTATATGTTCGATCTCATTTATCAACAAGCCAGATTACTCAACTTGCTTATTATATATGCCATGGGATATGCCAAGAGATAGCTTGGATTCACAGAGGGTGGTGAGACAGTGGCACAGGTTGCCCAGAGAGCCTGTGGATGCCCCCTCCCTGGAAGTGTTCAAGGCCAGGCTGGAAGGAGCTCTGAGCAACCTGGTCTAGCAGTAAGCGTGTCCCTGCCCATGGCAGGGGGGTTGGAACTAGGTGATCTTTAAGGTCCCTTCTAACCCAAACCATCCTACGATTCTGTGGTGATCTTATGTCCAACCTCCTGTATAGACTGCTATTCTGCTTCCTAGATAGGTTTCACCCAGCTTGGCATTGATGAGGGCACACTGGAGAACCAACTCTGAGGTGTTAGAGGGTCAGCAAAGGTGCAGCTGTGATCGGCAATGCTGTGCAGGATGGACTAGAGCTGATTCCACACAGAGTAACCAGTCTGCACCTCATGACCACTTCCATGAAGCTTACTGTGTTGGATACAGCATTGTGCAAATATGTCATCTGCTGTGATTCAAGTTCAAGTTGATTCAAGTTGCGGGCAGAAACACCAAACAGATCTCCAGGAGTCAGTCCAAGTCACCATGGCCAGCAAGAAATTCGAATTAATAAGCTCGGTCAGAATCAGAATGACTTTGTGAACAGCATTTCCCAGAAGCACAGGTTCCAAGAGACCTTATTAGCTCAGGCGTATTGCAAAAACACATGGAGTTAGGGCTGGTGCAGTTCTGTGCCAGAACAAATAGGCCTTCCTAGAGAGCAGAGCACCAGCAAAGCCAGTGTAGACAACTTACTAATGATTTTAAGCCAGCAAATGTTCAGCAGGGACAGTACTCAGTCGAAGTTAATATCCTCCTCAATCTAAACTGACTCTTCAGCAACATAGGTGTACCTGCTCTCCAAAGCACTCACATCAGTGGAAAACTAAATAAATATGAGGGCATTCCATCCCTCCATTGCCTCAGACAAGGAAGAACTGACTGTATAAACAGATCTATTAAGAAAAAAGGAACACTGACTTATTCTCCTGGATTCTTATCCCATACAAAGGTGAAGCAAGATTCTATTTTTATCAGTTACAAAAATAAGAGCTTATTCATTGGACTAAAAAGACATCGTCAGCATCGTGCAGTACAGAATTTTCATGATGACCCTTCTCCAGAGCAGCAGTACATACTCTCCATAGTCTTTCATTATCATTAACAGAAAAATAATCTTAAGTATGACGACACAGACCTTCATTTACTTCTAAATCAAAGCACAGTTCACCAAAATAGCAAACACAATCACTTGTACTTACCTCTTTCTTCATCCATAATTTTAAAGCAGTAAGTAACGCCTTCACTCCTTGCACTAAATAGCTTGGAGGCTGGAAACCATCTTCTCTCAGTTCTAGGAAGGATACAGATATCAACAGAAACACACTAAGTGAAAACAGGAGACTGATACCTACCCAGCAGCCAATGAAGTTGTCATTATGCAACAGCCCAAAAAAGGAAAAACTGTGCAAGCAAACGAAATACTACATCCTGTATTTGCATGAATACTCAAGAACAAAACAAAAACCTCACAACCAAAAAATGATTCTACATAATATCTTTTCTTGTCAACTTAGTTTAAGACAAACTCCAGTTCAATTACAATAAATCATCTGCAATGCAACAAGAAAAAATATTTTTGAAGAAAATTTGAAGATTTGAATAAACAAATCATTTTTGTTTTATTCCGAAATATTTTAGACAAAGGGAAGCAGAGGTGCATGGGATGGGATGTCTCTCTAAATTGGAATTCCTACTGTTTATCCCCATACATACAGTAAATGGCTCACATCAGCATTCTTCCATTGCCCAAACATTCTCTGTCATCCTTCCAAATACCACAGTTCTCCCTCATACAGTATACATCATTTTTGCTCCAAAATCAGAGCAGGGAAAGATAAAAAATACAACAAACACTCTGCTGCAAAAGCTGTGGCTATTAAGGAAGCTGGTGTTTCCAAGGGATTGCAATTCCTTTCAAACTTTCCTCTTTTCCTCCATAGGGAAAAAAGGAAGATGAAAGACAAATCCCCCAGAAAGTCAAGAGTAGATTGCAACTTCTTCCCATGCTCCTGAAAAAATATTTCGTCTTGTCAAAAAAGTGGACACACACTAGACCTGTTTGACTCATTTTGTCCCCTTAAAAGAATACACTAATAAAGCTATTCTTAGGCATTAATCCACTGCCAGAAAAAGGAGAGTTCTGCAACCAAACAGCTGTTCTTCCCTCCAATATGCTTCCTGCTTCTTAAAGGGTGTGAAGGAGGAGAGACAGGCCTTCGAGCTGCAGCAGAAGTCCTTCTGCCCACTAGCTGCCTCACCTGGTAGAATTTTGTGAATACAATGAAGCATGACAGACTGGATTTTTTTTTTTTTAGCTCCTATTACATAAGACTAATTAAAAGTAACCAGCATTGTACAGATGGACAAGTCACTTATACTTAAGTCCCTAGAACTACGGAAAAGAGTTTAGTGAATGCTACAACACTTATAGCATCACAATCATAGAATCATCATAGGATGGCTTGGGTTGGAAGGGACCTCAGAGATCATCTAGTTCCAAGCCCCCTGCCGTGGACAGGGCTGCCAGCCACTAGCTCACTAGATCAAACTGCCCAGGAACCCATCCAGCCTGGCCTTGAACACAGCCAGGGATGGGGCAGCCACAGCTTCTCTGGGCAGCCTGTGCCAGCACCTCACCACTCTCTCAGGGAAGAATTTCTTCCTGATGTCCAACCTAAACCTCCCTTCTTTCAGTTTTAGCCCATTCCCCCTTGTCCTACCATTATCCACCCGTGTAAAAAGTCGGTCCCCCTCCTGCCTGTAAGCTCCTTTTCAGTATTGGAAGGCCGCAATGAGGTCTCCCCGGAGCCTTCTCTTTTCCAAGCTAAACAATCCCAACTCCCTCAACCTTTCCTCATAGGAGAGTTGCTCCAGCCCTCTGATCATAATATACTCCTTGCCAATGAAAAATCAAAACCAAAAGGTTGACGTCTTTTTGTTATCCTTTCATTAGGAGTACCTTCATCATCACTCTAGCCATTGACGCCTCAATTTTGATTTTTCAAACGTAGTTAACTAGATTACTTAGGAACATATATCCCACTGATTTTCCAGCAGAAATACAGCTCCTAAGGCTTCTGACATGTTTGTAAAGCTTACATATCCAGGTGTGACACTAGCCAAAGCAGACTTTCAAGAGGAAAATAATATATTTTTAGAAGAAAAAAGAAATCTTTATGTTTATTTGTAAAATTTCTGAGTTGCTTTAGATTAATCCAGAAACTCTAAACACTCATTTAGGAAAGAAGGGTTGTTCAACACCTTCATTTGCTGAAAGGAGAAAAGATCATTTTCAGTATTGTTTTCACCTTAGAAAAAGGTTATGTGAGAGTGATCTCTTTCAAAGCAGAGGCTGAATTCAGCAGCTTCCTCTGAAGTCTTATTTCTCCCCTTTGAAATACATCATTTGAAAGATGGTATTTATTAATAAGATTAAACAGAGCAGGCAGAGGAGCAAGATATTTGAGAAAATGAAGGTGAGGTCAGGCACTCAGGCTCAGTTACACATGGATATAGATACAGAAATTAAAGGACTAGATGAGGAAGTTTGGAAAGGACTGGAAACTGTCAAGAACAAGTGCCTGTTGAGATGTCTACAGATAAACACCGATATAAACTACTTACACTGCTCATAAAAACTGATACAACTTTCCTACAAAAACTCTCATGGATGCCTTTCCCTTGACAAGGGCAAGTTGAATACAACAGGCAGCTTGACTGAAAAGGTCATAGGAAATTGTAGAAATGCAAGAAAATTTTTACATTCAAATGTAAAGCCACCAAGAAAGAGCCCACAGATATAAATTAGTGGGATCTTTTAGAGAGTGTCATTTGCTGGAAGAAGAGAAAGGCTACCAAAGAGCATTCAAAGATCTCAGATGGTACTGGAGAAGCCTACTGTAAAAAGTGACTACACTGAAATAAGTTTCATATCTGCCCTAACAAGGTCTTTTCAGGTAATGCGAGATTAATCCTATCTGCCTGGTAGCATAGTTGCCCTGTGCCAGAATCTCAGATATTCTGGATTATCAGGACAGAGTATCTTCATTAACCAGATACAACACTAGCATTGGGTGAAAAATACTAATAAACAGCTCAAAGGTTTCAGCAGCAAGCTACAAAATGTTAGTTACACACGGCACCACATACAATAAGAGCCCTGCACAGCAACTTGTTTTCAGAAAGAACTTCTACTAAAACCTTTAATAAGAACTGCTAGATCTAAAACTGAAACAGTGCAATATTTACTAAAATCTAGTTCAAAAAAATTGACTTTGCAAAAGAAAAAAAAAGGAAAGAAAGAAAGAAAAAGAAAATAAAATAATTACTATCTGATTTTCCATGTCAAAAGTTTTCACACTGCAGCAACATGATTTTCTCCACTGTCAATGAAACAAAAAAAGCAGATACATGTATACCCCTTAAAATAAGACAACGATTACCTTTTAATGTTTCCAGTAAGTTTTTGGCCACAAACCAACAGATGGCTTCAAAGAAAGGAAATTTGAAAAGATCTGGAGTTTTCAGCCTCTTCTCCATTTCGTAACACCTGAACAAATAGAAACATTAACTAAAAACATTCACATTCTCTACTTTATTATTCAACTATGCAATTACTCAAACTGATACAATGTCCAAAATAAAATAAAATAAGCACGGCCATGTTAAATAAAAGAAGTCAAGTACAACATAGTTAAACCCCAACAAGACCACAGACAAGATTCAACTCTGGTCTCATCCAGGCTCTGACCTTATCAAGTTTGACTGCTGCACTTCTAAGAATAAAGTTGGACTTCATAAAACTAGGATACAAACCCAGTGTGTGATCTTTTAACAGATGGAATTTTATCAGGATTCCACTGTAATAAATAAAAACAATATGTTTAGAAGACAGCTCCACATCTTGGACAAAAACTAAACACAGCTGCCCTTTGAGCAATGCTGACTTGAGGATGCTCATTTCAACTCAGTGTTGCACACCTGGGCTTGCTCAGTTTTGGTTTACTCACGCTACTAATCTGTTAAGTAAGGGGGCTGGGGAAGGTTTGCTTTGTTTTAAATTAAACTTGTGCATACCCTTCGTTTTGCTTTTGAAACAAACTTTGCAGAAGTGAAATAAAAGTATGTGCTGGACCCAGTCTAATTGAAAATGCCACTATTGTCTGTTTTGAGAGCCTGTACCCATTTGATCCTGGTTACAAGCATGAAGAAAAATATCTATTAAAAGAATATCCTATTTTCTGAGGAAAAGTTACAGTAACAATTGAGACTAACCTGAGCTGCATGCCAATATTGAGGTTGTGCAAAAAGTTTCCTCCAAAAGCCATACAATCCTGAGATGTGAGCACAGCATGAATCCAGCCTGAAATGAAAGATTCAGAAGCTTAGCGCATACATATTAATTACTTTAAGAAAGATTGTTCTAAAGTACTTGTATGTACATAAAAAGAAGAAGAAGAAGAAGAAGAAGAAGAGGAAGAGAGTTGTACCTCACAACAAGAGCCAGGAACAAAAAATCTTGATTTTAACAACATGTAGATTATAAAGTGTCTTAGAAATCTAGTGGAACTGTGGTTTTGTAAAGGAGTTAGGAATAGGTAAATTTTGACTGGGCAGGAGTTGAGGGGAGAGAGGGGAATAAAAAAAGAAACAGAACACCACTGATTTTTCAAGTAAAAAAAGTCCCTGCATGTTTCCCTTCCAAACAACAGTAAGTGAGTTACCACAGAAAAACCACACTGAGCAAAAGATTAAATAACAGACATTACATTCCTTTTCACGTTTACATGCTGCTTACAGTAACTGAACTATTAGTACAACATTAAAAACATCATCTAGCAGTACTGAGGTTTCTGTAACAGGAATCCAGAGGTAGTTATAGAAATTATTGTAAGTACAGCCATGCTAATTCCAGTGAAATTATGACCAACTTCAAACCAAGGCCAGATACTCTGACTACACTAATTTGTCATATAATTGGAATAATGTCCCCATAAACTCTACAATTCAACATGGCAAAGCATGACCAACACTGCACTATCAATTTAGCCGATTACTACTGGATAATTTCAATTAAGTACACAAAAGAACATAATAGCTTCCTAATTAAAAAGTTGCATTGAAGATTTATGCTGCGCATTTTTAATGTAAATAAGCTAAAAATATACACACAGCTTTCTCTTCCAAAATTTGTTCATATTTAACATGCACACTGATCTTTCAAAAGAGCAGTTAGCTGAAGATTTGCAGATTACCTCATGTTTTCACTGAGTATAGGCAGTATTTATAAAGACAGAAAGCTCCCCACCTTGATGCAAGCTCAGACCAAGCCACAACTAACTCTATTTTGCTAATTAGCACTCAATCCATGCCCTCATTCAGCTAAAAACAGCCAATTTTACTTTGTGTGGTACCGCACACAAAAAGACCTGAAACTAGCAACAATGCTCAGTAGGCAACATGCCTACTGCATTGCCCGTGAAGGAAATTACAGAATGCTATATGCTACAGACTGAAGAGTACAGTGGCACAGGCAATCCAAGGGCTGTTATTTTGTTGTTGTTTCTTTTTTTTTTCCAGGGGGGAGGTTTGCTTTTTTAAAAATTAATATACTGAATTGCTTTATTTCTGTTCTTCAAAAAGTGCAGCATAATTAAGATTGCCTTGTATTCCCAATTGCATTTTGCATTTGTCAGCAGGGTTTCAACTTCTCACTCATCACAGCAGATGAAGAAGGATGTGTATCTCAGTTCTATCACACATGCATCTCCGCAGACACTGACTACACTAATGATGAGCCCTTGTCATTACTGCATCAACACCAAGTGTTTCTTTGGCATACCTCTACTTACAGATTTTCCTCACATTCCTGCTTACTATTTTTATGCTCATTTTGATGAAGGTCTCCTTAACAAGGCAAGAAAATTACGTGTAGACCATATAGAATACCTTGGACACAACAATTTGATTGTTGATTGAGAAAGATTTCTTAAACAATATTTAAAACAATTAAATAAAGAGTTTCCAGTAGGCACTATTCATCTCATGCAAGATTAATTCTAAAACAAAAGACTACTCCAAACATATTTCAGAGATTTTTAAACATCTGCCTTAAAAGCAGGCACCACTTATTGGGTCTTATATCAAACTCCAGCTCTCATAGTTTGTTTTTATTTTTCATTCATTCAAAATTTCAGGATAAACGAAATATTGATAATGTACTGTGCTATTTTAGGATACCCTTAATATCTGGCAGTTAAACATGTTAAGTCCTAGCAATAAGAGTAAAATCTTACCTGTTGGAACAAATAAAGTGTGTCCTTGCTTTACAACACATTTGTAACATTTGTCTACCTTGTCCCCAAAATAGACTTCGCTTTGGGTGACAGATGAGCTCCAAGACTCATATAGAGCCAAATTTTCATCAGTGGGCTTGATCAAATAGAATATCTTTTCACCCTATTAAACAAAAACATCAAGTAAATAAATGCATCTCCTCTTGGAGGGACAGTACAACCAACCTCTCAGTCATGTGCACCAAAAGCAACCAACTGGTCTAAAGAGTAGAATCCCATGTTTATACTATGGAACACTGAGGTCTGCTGAACCCAGTGTTTCACAACAGCAATTGTCCTAAAGCTTAGTCAATGGCACAGTAACCAGCAGGGGCAAGGGGAAGGAGGGACATCTTGTAACATTAAAAACACTCCACAATGTCCTTGATTTTCATTTAATTGATTTTTTAATAAATACTGAAACCTCACTGTAAAATCTACCAGTCTATTAAAATGGTCAGCCAACCATTTTTTAGTCTAGAAGTCACCATCGGTGTGCCAAAAGCATGAACATCAGACACCAACGATCAGTAATTCACTTTTAAGCTCCTCCCCTGCCTTTTAATGTACAATATTAAATTTTAGACAGGTGGTAATGCATGGCAGAAAGCTGCTCACTGAGTAAATTTTGTTTCATACAGTCATAAACCAAGAAGCCTTCATACCCAGAGAACATGGTACCAAACTGAAGTTCCTCCAAAGTCGATATGAAAATCGGTATAGCTGTCCTGGACACCCATCAAGCAATACTTCTGAACAAAAGGCTTAGGGAAGACAGAATCGTCTGGCCAATAATTCTCCACCCACGAAAGCTTTCTGGCAATATCTGGTACTTCCACTAACTCAGACATCCTTTAAAAAAAAAAAAAAAAACAAATACATAAATAAGATCAAGAGTAAGTACCCCTTGTTTTAAACGACAGCATTAAACGTTTGTTTCCTACAAAGTTATTACTTATGCATTAGTAAAAATGCTTTACATCCATATTACATCATGGCAGCTGCCTACATAAAATATGTAGCCTCTTAACTTTACTGCTAGAGACATTACAACCTTACACACACTGTCCACCCCTGTGAAAACCACTTCCTACGTTCAAGGAACTGAGGTCAATACTCACTTTGTGTCCGAGAACTCCAGGCTGATCACATTCAATACTTTTGGACGGTCAGGATTTGTGAAATATTTAATGTAGTTATGGAGCTTCATTTTACTGTCTGCTTGTCTTGCTACATCTATTACATCTATCACTTTGTCACCACCTGTGAAAAACAATTACTTTCTTAATCCTATCGCAGATAAAAAGAGTCATTTAAAGTGTTTAAGAGAAATTTTACTTCTTTTCTAGCTTTTATCAATACATTTCTGCACAAAAACTCCACTACTATAAGCATTCTTGTGGAACAAAGATCAGCGCAAACAAACTTTCACCAGGTCTCACTTTAATTGTTGCAGTCAGCTAAGGACAGAACTGAGAATAGTCTAAAACAAATCCTCTTTCCTGTGGTTAACCAAAAAGAAAAGGAGCAATACAGAATCACTACAGCCTGCTAAAAACAATAATAATTGGCTTTGTGGCTGTCACAAGTAAGACTGATGTGCAGAATGTTATCAAGGCAGAACTGTTTTTCACTCTTCCTATTTGTTACCACCAGAGCACCTGAATATTTAACACAAGGAGCACAGAATTCTTTACAAATAAGAAATCTTACTGCTCATAACTTGAGTTCTTAGCAAACCACACTGAACTTTTGCTATTATTAACTTATCACTTTTTACATTTGGGTGGTCCTGTGTGGAGCCAGGAGTTGGACCCAGTCATGCTTGTGGGTCCCCTCCACCTCAGGATACTGTGTGATTCTGTGAGAACTCCACAGGTACTCCATCATAAACACCCCACACTCCCCCTCTGCGTATATAGACATGCATAGCTTTGAAGCACAGAGGACTTAATAATTCAATGAAATTACTACGGCAAGCTTCATTTCTACAGACAACAAGAACTTGTTCACATATTTGTTCTACTATTTTCAAGTGAAATCTGTATAACTAGACAAGCAAGAAATAACCTTTAGCCAAGATAAAGGAGTAATGGCAAAATTATAATCGTGACCTATTAGGTCCATTTAGTTACACAGGGGTCAAATTTGACAATTAACTCTGGAAGGCTGGAGTGCATCTAGGTGAATGTTATATTTATGTAAAATTACAAGTTAGTATCATCTTGACAAATTCTATTTGAAATAGTATTTATTCTGCTTCCTTATTTTTCATGTCGAAAACAGCAAGGTAAACCTGCAGCATTTCAGTTTTTTCCCTAAACTGGAGAACCTGGCAGGTCAAAATATATGCATAGTAATGAGATAATCAAACTTCCCTCTGAATCTGAGCAGACAGTTTTCCAAAAGATACGCTTCAGAAATATCAAAACAACAATTACACTTTGATGCAGAATACATTACTGCTTACAATCATCACAACAGCAACACCACTCCATACACTGTGTATTTCCTCTGTTCTGTTGCCATGGGAGAATTCTGATGGACAGACGTCCTACTTCTAGCACCCGGCATTACATGAAGTTCTCACAAGAACAAAGACAATGCCGTACACAGTTCTCAGCTGCACTGTATGCTACGGCAAATGTCATGCTCAAAGGGGCTCAGTCTACGTACTGCACACCTGCAAGAGGCTGAAAGGATTACAGACCATCAAGATCACATAAGAAAGAAGTGCTCGTTGGGAAGCTCTAGCTCTCCCAACTAAAGGAGGCCATGGTGGGAAGTTTTCCAGAAAGATTCATTTAGTTTGGAAATGCCAGTTCACTAAGCCCAGAAGATTACGTTTTGCAATATTCTGACCAATGATTAATCTTTACTGAGCTTAAGAGTGATTCATTAGATTCTCCCAAAATGAACACTCTTAGCAGAACAAAAACATCATTCTATGTTCAGCTTGCACCAAAATTAGTGTTTGAAAACTGAAAAGTAATGGTGTACCTCCTGCCACAAACCTTCCACAAACAAAATTCAGATCGGTAGCTGAATCCTGGCCAGTCTTCTGGTCAGAAGTATTCGGTTTATAATATGTATTTAGCATCTTGGAAGCTCTTACAGTCACATGAATATTCATTTTACTTTACAAACGGGATCATCTGCACACATTCCACAGTGACACTTACCTACATAGCGTTCCACATCTAAAACAGAGAAAGTTGGTGGAGGAAGTCTGAGCCCCAGGCCATCTAATTTTGGAACCATAATAGGAACATCAAACCCATGCTTCTCCAAGTATCTTTGTGTCAGCTGGCTTCCATGCATTTTCAGAATGACTTCATCAGCACTAACAAAAAAGAAATAATGGAATATTAACAGAAGAGCATCCTCCAAGCACTATTGAAAAAAAAATATATATATATATGTTAGAATCTGGGAGAGGACCAGCCAGAATGGCTGCATTTCAATTCAGAAAGAGCCCTACCCAGTACTACTATCAATTTGAACATTTAACTAAAGAAAACAATATAAACCACTACGGAAACATTTAGTGCCATGCATAACCTGGGAGCTCAAAGCCCTTCTATATGACTGAACATAGTAATTTAAGAGGATGAGGAAAAAGAATTCTCAGAGAAAACATTAAAATACAGATAACAACAACAGAAATTCCTATAAAGAGTTATAAGCCATCATATGTTTAAGTGAGAAGAACAACCACAGAGTTTCTCTACTTTCCTCTAAAGCATGAGAGAATGGGGAGACTACTAGCACATACACAGGTTCTATGTTATCTAAAACAAAACAACTGAGGAGTAAATTTCCAAATCCCTTCTTTCCTGGACTAGAGAAGTAGAAAACATTCTGACAGTTTAGGCACAAAAAAGAAAAACAAATTCAGCCACTCTTGCTGCTGCACCCACTCTGCCTTGCAGAGGGCTGCTGATAGATTGGTTGCCCACTATCGGCAACACTTCAGCAACAGCTGAAGTTCAGCAAAGGAAAATGCCAGGTGCTGCAGCTGGAATGGAGGAATGCTGCACACAGGTACAGCCTGGGAGGTGGAGTGGCCAGAGAGCAGCTCTGCAGAGAGGGATCAGGGACTGATAAGGTGGGTGGGAGGGAGGAGAATCATAAAGGAGGAGGAGGTCATCCTAGGCCTTCATTTTCTGCAGTAGAAAAATGTTATTCACTGCCTTGAAGACATACTCAGCACGCCAAGTATCTTTTTTTTTTTTTTTTCCACCAAAACGTTTACATGAGGTTCTGTACCTTGGGAATGAGCGAGCCCGCAGCTGTTTAACAAAGGTCCGTGTTCCAGCTTGCACCGGTTTGGAGCCATCATCCAGCTCCGTGTAGTCATGTCTGTGCCAGTTCCTCCTCTGTTTCACTACAAAAGGATTAAATTTTGAATCAGTCAAATCAGGTGGGTCAGATTAGCAGCCTTTCTACCAGTGAACCAGACATGCCCCAAACACATCACAAAGATGAACAAACCTGATTGTTTGTACAGGTGCAACTATCCATCTGCAACAAATGAAATCTTCACAACACTTGACAACAATCATCTGCACTCATAGAGCTCCTTCCAGCCCAGAGCGTCAGTGCACATTATACACAAGGATTCAAAATCCCACACTCAGTGTGAAGTATCACAAGCACACAATAACAGCCTCAAAGTTGTCCAAGTCTAAAGTCAATGAAACTAGAATTCCTATTTCCTAAATCTCAACCCTTTTGTTAATAAACAGAGGGATCCTACCTCTTCAAGGTCCACACACTTCATTTCACATGCACTAACACAGAATGTGCTACCTGACCTCAGGAATATAGCTACACCCAATCTGATAATACTGCTGTTCACCAGCATAGCCTGTCNTCTGTTCGCTATGTGCGCAGGGCTGCCCTGGGAACATGGTACATTTGCTCTGAAATCTACTCCAAAAAAAAAAAAAAAAAAAAAAAAAAAAAACCACCCTTCTTTTATCCACTGCTTATGTTTCCACAACAGTTCTGGGTCTAAACTCTCTTGGCAGGTACCATTTTCACTATGCAAGCACAGTACATATAATGCAAGCCTTGTGCCCCAAAACAATGAACTTCTGAGTTGCTTTGAACTGTTACACACCATGACAAAACCTTAATAAAGAACAAAGAAAATTGATGTGCTATTATAATTTTGGTAGTCTGATAGTCCCAGAGTAACTAAGTTGCATTTTTAACAGCTCTTTATGCTTACAGGGCCAAGGAAAATGAAAACTAGGTATTCTCATAAAAACTGTTTTGATGGACTCCCACCGGAAAAAGACAGATACTCAAAAGAGACAAAGCTATTGCAAAGCACTGTGAGCTCTGTACAGCCTCCCCATTTGGATTTTCTGACCGTATGTGAATCGGAGGAAAAAGTCATTTGTGATATGGTAAACGTACCTCCTGTCTTTAAATTTTTATCATGTCAAAACAAACTATTACCAGTATTTCATTAATTCATCTTAATCAATCACCCATTTTGTAACTCCATTTATAGAGGCTGCAAACTGACTACCTTGAAAGGGAGCCTTCATTTTTACCTTCTGTCCACTAGCCAGCAAGGGCCCTATGAAGTTCCCAACAGGCACCTCAGCAGAAAGGAAGGACCACTGTCTCATTCTCTGGGAAAGAACCTCTGGCAGCCCTCAGCCCCCTGTCTGGCTATTGACCTACCAGTGCACCACCTACCACACTAAGGAATGTCACAAGGACAAAGCAATTGTTAGGTGGTTGAGTTTCAGTTTTCCTAAACAAAAAAATCAAAATTAAGACAAACTCTGCTGCATGGCATTCAATGGTTGTTATTGGAAGACTACCCAAAGAATATTCACTGTGACCAGATCTAGAATGGTCTAAAACAACTAATATGAAGCAGAAATTCAGTTACATCTGCAGAGGAAACAAAAGAGAGGAAAGCTACAGTCACTTGTCAACACAAACGATCTTTTGCAGGCATATACAATACACCCTGCAACGCAAACACAACCCCAGCCAAACAACTGTATCATACAAACCTGAACTTTAAGGAAGAGTTGTATCATGACTTGGATACATGTGAAGATAAGCTAACAATAACATGAAGGATTAAAAAAAAAAA
>VXAV01009119.1:291391-313719 GCA_013399715.1 Alectura lathami | reverse complement strand
AAATTCAGCTTCATAGAGATTCTAGATATTCAGTTGGCTATAAATCATTGCATGGTCTTTGAGCAAAGAAAAATATGTATGTAAAAACAAACGACCACAACACAGTGCATGGACACTAAGCACACAGATTTTTCAGGCTAGTGCAAAAGACATAAGGCATATGGAGACTTCTAAGGTTTGAACCTAGAAACTGAATTCATTGCTGCACAGGTGGAATTTATTTTTACGTTACTTCCTTCTGGAGAGCAGAAGTCATGGGGTAAAATCTAGGGAGCTAGATAAAGGAGTGTCCTTGCAGTAGTTACAGAAAGACAAAACTGTTCTTCAGCGGTGCAATGTTATCATCTTCCCACTTCAGATCTCTTCAGCAAACGTATCTACTGAAAGGAGAACCAGAGAGGTCTCTCACGCCACTCCTTTACAGTCTCTTCTGGCAACTCGTAAAATTCCATAAGGGGCCTGGTGGAATCATGTTTATAAACCAGAAACCTGGAATTCAGAGCTGTGTAACTCTCAAGGACATACAAGAAAAATAGACCGTAATTCCAATTTCCATTTGAGTTCCAATTCTCAAATTTCACTGGGCTGTTGTGGCATATAGCCTTTAACCATCAAGAAAGGTAAGAAAGCTGACTTGTACATTTTCTCAACACTGCCTTCCTAGGTATTAGAATTTTCATGATTAAGATACAGGAATTTTAAGCAGTGTTTTAGATTTTTATTTCTATTTTTAAACTAGCAGTTAATATATACAGCAGGAGAAAGCATTGTACCTGCAATTCGCTTTTTTTTTTTTTTGATGATTATTGTCTAATGTTTGGCATTTCTCTCAGTGAAGTACATATTGTTTTCTTTTAGCTCTGCACACTTTGATTTCTCTCGTCTATAGCTATGGTTTATATTTTATTCTATCTGCATCTCCAGATCAAGGAGCCTCTCTCAAGAAAAGACAGCTTGTATGTTTTGTTGTCATCGTCGTTTTTATTCAGTTCAAAGTTAGTCACACAGAACCAGAACTTCCTGGAAACTCAACCTGAATGTTACTCTGAACAGTCTTTTTCAATTGCACTTGGAGAGAAAACATTAAAACTGTTAACATAAAATCTGAATAACCCATACTTACTTAGAGAAGGTCCATGGAGAATTGCACAGTTGGGACAATGGTATAGATCAATGTCAACAGCATGATGCTCCTCTACCCCAACGCAGCTGCAATAATATTTTTAAAATGTTAATGAGAATACATGCAAGATTTATTTTTCAACTAAAAAATAATTACATCTTAAGTCTTTAACAGAACATGCTTAGTCTACAAAATCATAATGAGGCATCAAATTATCTCAACTACTGGGTTGCCACATAAATGTTGAGTAATAATTTGTTTACCACTGAAAAGAGAATGCCATTTAAAATAATTGAAAAGGGAACTGGAATCAAGTTCCCTAAAAATGAGTCCACAATATATACCAAGACCCTCTACCCCCACAAAAAACTTTGATCCTGACCTACAGTAAACAGCACACACAAAATCATTCAATCAATTCTCTTCATAAAAAGTTATTATTAAAAAAAAAGTAATAATGAAAACCTGAAGTCTATCTGCTGTCAACCTGTAGAAAGTATCAGGGAATTTTCACTGTTTTTTCCTTATTTCTACAAAAAGCACAGAACTGACTCCACAACGATGAACAATGCTTTTGTATTCTCCTGAAATGCTTACACTGCTAGTACTAGCTGTGTAAGTCACACAAGTGACCACGCAAAGCACACAATAGAAATGTTTCTGTAGTTTTAAAAACCACATCTGCAGTAATATTTTGTTGGTTACATTTTTCCCCAGATGAAACAGTCAAAGTGGGATTAAAGTTGAAGACCTTTATAACAGAGTAGATGTTTTGTCATGACAGTTATCTAAATAGCACCACTTTTGCGGCAAAAGGAAGCCCATCTTTTGGGAGATAAAATACTAGAGATTAACTGGAGAAGCCACGCTCTTGCACAGTCTCAGGAAAAGAAATCCCTCCTTGCTGCCAGATCTGAATCCTGACAGAGTTCTTTCTCTCAGAAGTTCATTGAAGCTTACAAAGTTGCTGACTATATAAAGGGAAACATGACCACAATGCTGAATATTTACACCACAATTACATATTTCTACTTAATGCGTTCAAGGAATGCGAGAACTGGAACACCACTCCATTCAGATCAGCTGCTTCGTATCAGAAGTGCCATGACTGCCTGAACACTGAAGCGCTGAAATGATCCAGCTCCAAGGAGTCCTCTCCCTAGCAGCATAGTGCCAGAACTGCTGACACGATCCAGTAAATGTCAGTAGATACTGCTATAACAACGTACTGAACAGTCAAAGTGTACCAATGAGCCAGCGAAATCTGAAACCAAGAAGTATCTCTCAATGAGAAGTACATCATTCTGAATTCTGTCAACAGCTTCAGCTGGTTCCTCCACTTACCCACTCACTAAACACCACACGGAAATTAAGTTACAGAGCTTTTCATATGTATACTGTTCTAGAGTCTAAATATAAAACTCAGCTGCCAAATAAACAATTCTTGCAATGTTTCATATGTTTCATTCCTCTTTTTTTTTTTTTTTTTTTTTAAGATCACAGCTATAGAAATTGTTATTACGTGAAAATTCAGCTGACATATCAACAGAAATGAAGGCAAAAGCAGTCTTCAGAAATGCATACCCCATCTCTTTCTGCTTATGTACTCTCTCTCTTTATAGATCAGTGACTCAATCCTATTTTTACAAGGGAACTGTTTTAAAATACACACCCTAAGAGTCCCAAATCAGAAGGCTGGTTTATATACACACTTAAGAATCTCAATATTTTAGCTAAACTTCTGATCTTGAACAGCTGAAGACATTTACTTTGGACTGTACCTTCCTCAAGTTTGCACAACTGGTCAATGGAACGCCGTGCTCGACGTAAAACTTTCACTTGCTGCCTCCGTCCCTCCTTCTTGCTGCACACCTAACCCGTTCATCAGCATCTCACCCAGATTACCTTGCTAACAGCAAGATCTTTGCAAAGCACAGCAACTAACTGGAATGCCCAGAAGCAACTGGCAAGGCGAAACACTCACTGGGAGATTCTACCAGCAGGTACCTCACTGCTGCAAAGGGCCAAGGAGGTTCCGGCACCTGCAAGAGCAGGCACTGACAAGGAAGCCACAGAGTCCATCAGTCACACGCAGCACCGCCACAGTCACTTTTCTGGAGCATCTTTCTGCACCACGCAGACGGATGTGACATTTATCATCCCAGCTACCGGCAAACAACCAATTACCGCGGTAAGCGCAACTCCAGACCCCCAGCATCAAAGCAAGGTCACTGAGAGATAGCAGAGAGCCTGGGAAGCATTAACATACTCAAACACAACAACACTCCCAACCCACTGGCTGTTTTCCTGAATGAAATATCATTATTATCCTTCACCTCTCCACCCATTTGGGCTGACATGTCTTCCGTATATATTACCTTCTTTCTGAACTGCTCATCTCCTGCAGGGAGGCTGCAGACTAATCCTCTAGTATCAAGGCAAGGTCAGCAGGAGGTAGGAGAATGATCTGGGATGTGCTTTTCACATACAAGAGCATGTCCATTGTGGCAAGTGAAGAAATCCTTTGCTTCCCAAAGTTCAAGGAACCAATTGTCTCAGGAGAAGGTTTTTGCTTTAGTCTGAACTTTCCATTTGACTTTTCACATTCTAGCTATGCACAAGGAGCACAAACAAATCAGAAACAACCACAGAGGATTATCTAACACATGTGATGGATACTGATGGATCCCTGCCTTTACAGAAAGGAAAATAAGTCTTCTTTCACAGTTAAAAAAAAAAAAGTCCTACAAAGCCTGTTCTCTACCGCAGTAATGCTGTTAATTTAGATGTTAGTAGATAAGGAGAGTACAGATAATTCCGCATGGTAGATGGAACAATTTCACAGTTAGGCTGGAATGCCTTCTACAAACAGACTGCAGAAGTCGAAAATCTTTTCTATCGGCTTTATATGACAAGGTTTGATAGGAGGGGGTGCAGGGGTGCCCTCTGTGGGCAGAGCGCAGCACTGCCCCACATCAGATGAGAGCCAGCCCCAGCTACTCCAAAAGGAACCTACCGCTGGCCAGAGCTGAGCCATGAGCAGCAGTGGGTGTGCTGTGGGAAAGAAGATTTAAGGAAAAAACTGCTGCACAACCGCAGCTGGGAGAGAGGAGTGAGAAACACAAGATAAGGAGCTCTGCAGGCTCCAATGTCAATGCAGGAGGAGGGCAGGAGGTGCTCCAGACACGGAGCAGAAGCTCCCTGCGGCCCAGAAGAGGCCCATGGCGGAGCAGGCTGTCCCCCTGCAGCCCGTGGGCACTGCACGGAGCAGATCCCCATGTGCAGCCCGTGGAGGTGCCCACAGTGCAGTAGGAGTAGAGAGTAACCATGGAGAAGCAGCAGAGATGAAGCGTTATGGGTTGACTGCAGCTGCCATTCCCCTGCGCTGCTTGGGGGAAGGAGGCAGAAGAGGATGGATAGCAGAGGTGGTGTTAGTCTGCTTTTAGTTCTCACTGCTCTAGTCTGTTATCACAAAGCAATAAATTACATTAATCTCTCTTACGCAGAGTCTGTTTTGCCTGTGATAGTAATTGGTGAGTGATCTCACTGTCCTTATCTCAACTCATGAGCTGTTTTTCATTGTATTTTCTCTCTCTGCTTTGGAGGAGGAGTGAGAAAGAACGGTGGCGCTGAGCTAGCTATAGGTGTGAAACCTCCACAACTTCACAGGAACCACTGTCCCCGCTGACTGTGCAGCTGTACGGACTGACAGTCAAGGCACCTGGCACCTCTTTTCTTCTACAGCAGGATGATGATGTTGGATAAGTCTCAGATCCTGGTCAGTCACCAGAAAGGCTGCTGCACTTTCTCTATTTAATAGCTGCTTGCTCCTAAATTCCTCTTTTATTTTTCTCTTCCCCACTTCAGATGTTATCAAGGACACCCATAACATTTGAGACAGCTTAACTGCTTCTGTTGGTCTGATTGAAGGAATCCTGGTTTAAGGAGAATAAAACCAAAGCAGTCTTGATTCAAGACTTTACTTTCATATGTCCTTAAGGAGACATGATTGCATGAAAAGTTATTTTATTAAAACAAATAGTCTATGTACTCTATCATTATACAAAATTCCAAGTATGAAAGGCAATGAATACAAACAGCACTGCAGAAGTTCACAGTTGTCAAGGTGTGAGTTGTTTGGATAACCAATCCCACAATTTAATCATCACGACTGGAAAGATGAATAGGCCAGTTGTCTACTGATGGCAAGATGCTCCTCCTAGACAACTCCTGAGATTTCCTGTATTCGATGTGCATAGAAAATAAGAATCTTACATTGAGAAATGCAAGCAATTCCTGATGATCTAATCAAAGGACTGCAGAAAATGGGTGGATCACCCTCAACACGGAAGCAACGAATGAACGCATTGAGAAGCCAGCTCCCTCACAAGACACCTTCTTCTTGGATTCAGTGTTGTACTTCTTCCCCCAATCGCTTCACAGAGTCACAGCACAGCCCACCTTGGAATGGACCCCAAAGGATCACCAGGTCAGACAAAATCTCTTCCAGTACCACCACGTACCCCATCACCTCTTGCCTTCTCCATGCGGCTTCTTGAGAAGAGAGCCTCTGTCACAGCTGCCCTTCAGATACTGGAATGCTGTGATGAGGTCCCCCCCAGGCCTTCTCCTCCCCAGGTGAAAAGATCCAACTCCTTCCCTTATAGGGTAGGTTCTCCAGCCCTTTGATTATCTTTGTGACCCTCCAATCTGTCTGCATCTTTTTTGAATTGTGGGGGCCAGAACTGGACACAGTACTTCAATGTCTGGCCTGACAAGCACCGAGTGGAATAATCACATCTCAGTCTCTGCTAGTAATGTGGATCCTTGACTGCATCCATAGGGACTTTGCCTCCACTGCTGCAGCGTCACACTGCTCACTCATATTGAGCTTGCTGTCCACCAGGACCTCCAAGTCCCATTTAGCTGATAAAAGGTTGGGGAGCAGCCTTGCTCATTTCATACTCTGCTTAGAAAGAGCTCCAGGTGGATGTGATGTCTGTGCCTGCCTCAAGGTTGTCAGACAGCATGGAGGAGCCATTTTCCTTGCTGTTCTCCAAACAAACCACCACGCTGTTCGGCCTCCTTCCCCCGGGTTCCAACAGCTGTTCCAATTCACTGCTGCTCAGGTGGAGCAGGCTGTGGGTCTGAAGGGGCATCACCTCCCTCACTTCCTTCTCAGTCCAGTTGAGAAGCAGTTGAACAGCCTCACCTGTGCTTCCTTGCAAGGAGGGATTTTTCCTTTGGCAAACAGGTAAATTCTTCCCTCGTATTGCTTTGGGCTGACATGCCTTAGCATTTCATTAGTACATTCATTCCCACAGTAAACTCTGCCAATAATTTGCAAACCAAGTAACGTATTTAAACAAAAGGCACTCTTGAAAGTCTCTCTCTCTCAATGAGGTTTGGAATATGTTTGCAATTAGCTCTAAGCCCTTGAAAGGATTTCTGCAACTCTCTCTTCTTATTCTCATTCAATTCAACCCTCTAATCTTTTCCTCAGACCACTCTCATTTTTCCTTAACTTCCATGAGTAACTGTGAGTAACATGACTGATGTTGTTTACAGATCCCTCTGCCTACCCAGATGACCACTACTTGGCTAATTCTCACCTCCATACCCTCTACAAATACCCATGCCCAGGTCATCCTGCTTCAAAACTTCATCTGTGCCCAGTTCTGTAAGCACCTTTTTCACCTCTTTCAGCACTTCAGTACCAAGTAGAACACAGCCTGATGGGCTCATCTTTCCAGATGCAATTGTGGGAAACTGCTCATGCAATACATTAGCCTCCGCTCCTCTCGGCACCGCCGTGACACTTTGTACTTACACACTTCACATAGCAGACAAGCAATGTGTTAGGCCATCATGGGAACATCTACTGTTTCTTTAACGGCTTAGACAGAGTTTTACATAGTTTATGTAGTTTTACAGAATTGGGCCTTTTTTTTTTTTTTTTTTTTCCTTCAAGTCTCTTATTTTCTGCTTGGGAGATACAAGGTTCAGGCCTAAAGACTTCTTGGTTTTTAACACTCTGCTCTGAACTGACTTTTTTTGCTATCACCGCAGAAAACACCCAGGCACAGGACTCATGCTATTATGTTTAATTTGACACAACACCTTACATATTTTCCAGGCTGTAAAATTACTACAAATATTTTTCAAAACGGCCCTATTCTCTTCCTGAATAACTACTGTAGGTAATTTCCTTTTTCCTTCTCCACTATCTCATTTCTGAGCAAGAATTCAGCACATCTCCAGCTCTGCATCAACACCCACAACCTTTTCCTGCTGTGCCTCAGGAAGCACCGCAGGCATTATCCAGTAAAAAAAGAAGAAAAAGCACACATCTTGACATCCAGTAAGAAAAAAAGAAACTGGAACAGAGGAAAAATATAAGGGGGTATTAAAGCATGTTCCCCATTACTAGGGATACAGGGCTATAGGAAATAAACCTATCCCTACTTAATTGTCTATTAACTCCTGTCTGTAACAGGAAAATGCAGGTCCCCAAATTATTTTCCTGTTTCCAGTTCACCACAAAACAGCTGAGAAGCTGCACAGATTGTGAGTCCCTACTGCATCTTAACAGAAATAAGGAAAGGAATAAGTAAATTCTTGGGGTGGCAAAGATTCATTCGTAATGGGACACCCTTAATTGTCCAAAACCTGTAGTGACTGCCCCGGGGAGCAGCCTCACCAAGCACAGCTGTTGCTGCTGCAGAAGTGTCCCACCCCCAGTGCTGCACCTGTCTGACCACAGACTCCCACTGTGTCTCCCACTAGATCTAACCGGCAGGCACCACATGCTAAGTCAGCTCAGCAAGCCAGTCCACAGCGAGAAATTAGCCACCACAACTCACTCTTTTAGACAGAGTTTTATTGTTAGGGTTTTTAAAGCCATAAGTAACTCTAAGGTTACAAGTTACAGTACTACCTATTTACCAAACATAAAACTTGTTGGTGTTTTCAAGATATGTTATTTGAAAATATTCTGGTTTATGTCATCTCTATGTTATTTTACCTTTTTCTACAATATTTTACCTTTTTAAAAATGACTTCTGAATTACAGGAAAAATATGTCAGTTTAGCAATCGCATGCTGACACAATATACCTAAAAGAAAAACACTGACATATGTCCTCTCAGTATCAGACTTTACTACTGAATTTCAGATCATTAGAGATTAGAGATATTCCTATTAGAATACAGAGCAAATAACTACATAAGTAGTAGTAAACAAGGTCTGCTGTTGCTACTTCCAGATTATCAGAACAACGCAATTGCTAGAATTTATTTAAATTGCAAGAATGAAGAGAGAAAGGACCATTGCTTTCACAACTTGCTTTGTACCAAATATTCAGTTATCAATCAGTGTAAGCATATTTCTAATCAGCTACGTTTATGAAAATGTCACACAGAAAGCTGGTTTTCCATACAGTAGTTCTATACAGCTATTAGGAACTGCACAGACTTGGGGGGCTGGGGGCACAACTTTTCAACCCACAGTCACACTAAGTACATGCTCAGGTTATCCAAAGAGCTTTACACCGACATGCGTCCACAGCAGGCAAATAACCTTCTCACTACTACATAAGAGTGTTGGGAAGAGACACGGTGTGGTTTAATTCACAACGGCATTGACCATCATGGATCACGTGCAGCAGTTTTATGAGAGAAGCACTTCTACTGGCAATGACTTCATGACAAGGCAGAGTTAACACCACTGAAGTACTTCAGATGAATTCCTCCTGTTCAGCATCATCCATTAAGCACACACAACTTCTCCCCTCCCTATGCAAGCTGAGATTTCTGCTTATTCTTCCCAACTATACTGACTGCATTAAGCTGCTTTAAAATAATATTTTTGTCCCTGTCCTTTTGAAATCATAGTTTTACAGAAATGAAGGTCCAAAGGAACGTCAATCATTTACTGTAAATTTCTATCAAAATAAGCTGCCCCAAAAAGATCAGAAAAATCACATTTAAGTAAACTACAGCAGACTTCAAAACTAAACAGTGTGTCAGCGAGGGCAGAAAGAAAAGGGCTTCTAAACGCTGCAGTGGTATTTGAAGGACTTACTGCAGTGTGAAAATGACTAGCTGAGATAAACCAGGATGACACCAGCAAGCGAATCATGACATATGATTTATAGGAAAGAAAAAAAAAATCTACATCAATCTGACCTGAAGAAAGTTTCTCTAGCACTTTATAACTAGAAATCAGTGCAACCCTCCACACGTGAAGCAAAGTGCTCTGCTCAGGAATTCAGAACGGCTCTGCTGCAGCTCACGCTGCCATTTGCCTTCATTATTTTCCCAGAGTGGCCAGCCTGACACATCAAAGGAGAGGGAATGCGGTTGCCCGATCTCACTTTAGACACTGTGTCTTGCAGACTAGCTGCTAGAAGCATGTTGAAGTAAATGAAAGCCATCCTGTCCTCCCCACAACCGATACAGGGTGAAAAAAAAAAAGCCTTAACATTGGATTTGAATTATTTCTAGGAATACTGGAGTCCAAATTCATTTGACCACAGCCAACACAAACATCAGTGCTGGTTACAGTGCAGAGTTTGTGCCAGGTTTGTGTTCCTGTTTGGCAGCAAGGTCCTTTTATACAACAAACACACAGACCAGCTATTTGGTTTTAAGAGAGAGGACATCAGAGGAGGAGGAAAGAGAAAAATCAGCTGAATCACAAGCAGTCGTTGCAGAGAAACTGAGGTGCAGCCCACAGTGACAAGAAGATCTCAGGAGGCAGAGACATGATATAGCCTGCACTGATTTCACAGCTGGCAGCCACTGGAAGAAGCAGGTTACTCACTTCCAACCAAGCACTCTCATTCCCCTTCCCTGCAGTGGTCCCAGTACTTGTCTGGTGACAGAGCAACTTGTTGTCACCTGCCTGTCTGACAGAAACTAACCTAACCAGTTCAGATCCCTGTTTATCAGGTTGGTTTGCAGCACAGTCAGACACCTCTCAGAGCCAGCAGGACTGCCCCGTCTGACAGTGGTGGTCACCAGCCCCAGCCAGGCCCATTGTGCAACTCCACCCTCGTTAGTCACTAGTACTCGGAACCAGTACGAGCTCAGAGATTGCCAACAGCTTACACAACCAGACGGCAGGGAGAGACATTCTTCTGCAACAGATCTGAAAAGCTGCCTAGAATTTAACCACGTAGTCTGCACAACACAGCAGAAAGATGTTATCATGCCCAGGGATGCGCATATTGCTGCTGGATGCCAAAAGAAGCAAGCTGTTTTATATGGCATGGCATTTCTGTTGGCCTCAGTCTGACTGCCTTCAGGTGTCCTGAACCCTTGTTTGAAGTAGTATTTCATTTTATCCATTCCTTGATATTTCCAGTTATCCATGGCTCCAGCTGCAAGAGGAGCTGCTGCAGGTACCAGGCAGAGTCATGACTTCATGCCACCACCAATGCCACTGGCCTACAACACCATCTTTCCAGTATCCCACTGCAGTACTGCAGTAACTCCAACAGGTGGAAAAAATAACCATGCAGCCCAAACAGCATGAAAGCCACACTTCTAAACCACAGACTGGTGTTTCAGGACAAGAGCAGAGGGACAACTTTTCAGCTTGATTCCTACCTCCCTGTTTGAGAGAAACCATTTGGAAGTGTTGGTACCTACCTGCTCTGAATATAAGAAACATCACTTGATGCTGGGTTGCTGAAAGGCAAGACAATGCTTGGTTTTGTTTGTTTGTTTGTTTTTTTAAATTCACTTTGTGTGCGTGCATGGTTTGTCTGGTTGTGGTTTTTTTTGTTGTTGCTTCAGGTGTGGGTCTTGGGAGTGTTCTTTAAGAGACTGAGTAAAAAAGAAAAAACAGTTCTTGCACCCTCAGTTATAGCAATTCTTGAATTCCAGAAACACGCAATACTGTATTCACCTGTAGCAAACAACTCTAACTCTGGACATCAGGCCAACCAACTCTTTTAGGGGATCTGCACCAGATATTGAAAGCACTTCTTGGTTCATTTGGGAATCTGTCGGTGTATCCTCACCCATTCCGTTTCCTTCCTAACATCCAGAAGAGCTGACTGGGCTGCACCAACAAAGGGCCTGGACTACAGCCCCTGTGGAGTGCTCCTGGCTCTCCAGCTTGCCTAACAGATGAGCTGTTTAGAAAAATCACAATGCATGACAAGTACTACCAGTACTTTGTTATTTCATGCAGTGCGGAGCCTGCAAATCTTTCAACATCCTGAGCAATACTGTCAGCAGACGCTATCAGATCTGTCTTGTTCTCAGGCTCAGCCATAATAAAAATTTTGAAGGTGAACAGGTAACAAACCCACAACAGCTCCTTAACCTGAGGAGACTGATTAGGAATCTGACTTTTTTTTTTTCCCCCTAAACTGTGCCTCTGCATTGGGCAATGTCGGGCACGGCTCGAGAACACAGCCTTCAGTTAGCACCGAGGCAATGCCCTTCCCTGCCTCCCCCTTCCAGCACCATTACCCAGAATTAGCACAGCCTCAGTGCTCCACTGCCGCAAATCCCTTGTTCCTGGGTAGCTTCCTGGGGCTATTTTTACAGAACGCAGCAACAGGAAGTTTGTCTTCGGCCTGCTTTACACACTTGTTAATTGGTGCCTTAAGCTGACTGTGCTGTACCACCTAACTGCTTTCCAGGTTTCTGAATCAGAGGGTGACTGGCTTTAAAGTCTTCCTAACACTGAAGCACTCAGTCTCTGCAGCTGTTCCTGAACTGAATTATTTCCTTCAAGATTCAAATCATTACTATTTCCCATCCTTTAAGAAAAAAAGCTCAAAGACAGTTTTAAACTCCCCTGCTTCACAGCTGTGTACTTCCTCCCTCCACTCTATGTCTTCAGACTTTGCTAGGAACTCTTTTTTTCATTTGATCAAGCCTTTTAGTAAGCAGAATAACTCCTGCACCTTCCAACCACAACACAGAAGAGCACATGGTGATGGCTCCCATAGCTTTGAAAGACTTTACTTTTACATGGCAAACAGACCTGCAGTCAGTCACAAGCAGAGACAGACACTTCATTTCTGCAGAAATTCAAGAGCAAACTGGCTCACCATCTCGAGCTCACCGTCCTCGTTCCAAACACAGATGGAGTGGCTGATTACATTAACTTCTATTTAAGCTATGATACAAGCAAACTGCTTCAGATACACAGATAATGAGTTTAAATATCAGATGTTGCTTTGGCTGGCTGGCAGAGCTGTAAGTACAATAAGCTCCTTCAATCAGTCGGATAATGCCCATACTTTAGGGATCTTTATTGGATTTTCAGCTGCTTATAGAGGTCCAGAGGGGTACACTGGGAGAACCACATCTGTGTAGCCCACAACATATAAAGAAGTTGTTTCTACACATTATTCTACCTACAGTAATCTAACTGGTCAATCCTCCTCAGACGGATTTAATGAAGCATAGTTATCTTCAGGCCACGTGGAAACTTCAAACAGCACAGAACAAAGCTAAACAGAGTTTGGGGTCGAGTTACATCAGCACTAAGGTTTAATTTTATCTGCATCAATTATTTTTATCCTGGTTACAATTTGACACACTGATTTTAATCTCAAACTCTGAGCAGTTCAGATTTAGGTTAGTGAAACCAGCTTTGCTCTAACACAAGCTATCTGCAGTCTTCTACAGTACCTGTAAAAGGACAAATCCACATCTTTTATTTCAGATTTTGCACACAAATGCTTTTAGAGGTAATCTTTACATCATAGTCTATGCAACCCAGCTCTACAGCTTTCAGAAGGGGAAAAAAAAAAGATTATCTATATATCAATCTGGCAGACATACATGTAACTCTTACAATGCCTTCTTCTTCATGGCAGGCAAAACAGATAACATTGGAACAGGAATGCACACAGGAAAATATAAAGCAGGAAGCAGAGGATCTACTGCAAGAGGTCCCCTGAAAGCGAGTACAGACATCTGCTATTTCTGCAAAAACTGCAGGAGACATTAAGGTTCGTTTATTGTGGGGGGAAAATTTATATATATATAAATTATTTTGGAGAAGATTCCTAGCTCATATTTTGCTTAATTGTTTCTATGAGTGAAGTCAAAGTCTGCCAAAAAGCAACACATACAAATGCTTTATGTTGGATACAAATACAACAAGCAGCGATTATGTGAAAATAATTTACTTTGTTTATAGCAAAACATGTCTTTGCAATGTAAGAATTAGAAAGGACACAATATTAAACATCTTAGGCTTTGTCTGCAAGGGAAACCTGCACCTGCAGTGCTTGGTCCAGCCCCCAGCCCCTCAGTACAACAGCAACAAGGGCTCATTGGAACAAGTCCAGCTGAGTGCCACAAGGTGATTAAGGCACTAGGGCAGCCTTCAGATGGAGAGAGCTGAGAGCTGTGAGTCTTCAGCCTGGAAAAAAAGAGAAGGAGCATGGAGACTTTATCCATGTGTATAATGAATATCTGCTTGGAGGGAAAAGGCAAACCTCTCAGCAGTGATGGGACAAGAGGCAACAGCCACAAACTGAAGCACTTCTAGTCCCATTTGAACACAGTCATTTTTGTCTTTTTTTGTAGTCGTTACAGTGAGGTTGGCCAAACACCAGAACAGGCTGCTCAGAGATGCTGCGCAGTCTGCGGCTGCGGAGGTGTTCAGAAGCCAGCTGGACACGTGTCTGAGCAGGCTGCTCGAACTCACCCTGAGCAGGCAGGGGCTGGACTACAGGATGTCAAAAGGCCCCTTCTAACCTCAGCAGTTCAGTGATCCTGTGCAAGTTATTTGTTAAATCAGTATTTTCTGTACTTGCCTGGGTCTATCACTACGCTCATAATTCTGGTTTAAACCAAAAATAAGACTACCAGATGTCTTTTGCTCCACATCATTTGTTGGTGGCAGATTAGTTAAAACAGCACGTGCAAAAGGATTTAGCCTTGGAATAAAAAGCTGTAAGGGATCAACATTTTCAGATCCAGAACAGAGAAGAATGAGGGGAACACTGCAAGAACAGAGAAAAAGGAAGCGTATGAGAGCATTAGGACAACATCCATGTAGAGATGTAGGCCCCTGAAGACTACCTAAATTCAGGACAGCTAACCAGAGGAACCTGAACTCCTCTCACACTTAAGCACTTGACCTGAGAATTCCCAAAGCTCCCTCTGTTTCCGCTCACAGGGCCAGTGGTGCCACATGCCCTGGTACCTATTGCCACACTTTCACAGGACTGAGCACTAAAAATACAGAGTATAACTCAGGGATTAGAAGGGCAGAAATTGCTTTGTTTTTCCAAGTGAGGTGGCAGCAGAGCTCATTCAGGTTGTTGGGATTGAAACCCACACAACCTCAGGACAGCGCTAACCTCAAGGCTACTTCTTACTGCAGACACACCTTATCTCCCCCACTGATGGCTTCTTCCCCTGCAGGAAAGAACCCAGGAATTACTGGCCCAGAAGAGAATGCAACATAACCCAAACAACCTTCTGGATAGGGCACTCAGACATGGCCAGGACTCCCTTCACTCCCAGCTCCTGCTCCCGTCATCAGTGACCACACACACAGAGCGAGCACACGTCACAGCACAACCCTTTGTGTGTCCCAACACACGAATGCTTTTTCTTAGTCCTCTGAGTTAACATGGCTTCCTGCAGGAACAGGACATCCCATCCCAACTGTAACACCCAACAGTTGTTGCTTTTCTGCTTTGAAGGTGGCAGTAATGTTTCCCTTCTCTTTCCTACCCCTACTAAGGTCATCCAAAAGCTCCAAAATGGCTTTTCCTGAATCATTAGCAAAAACTAGTAAACATTAGACTAGTAAACATTAGTAAACATTAGAAAAAACTGGATCCTTCACCACCAGTGTTTCCTAGATAAGAGTTAATGACCTCCAAAGAGTGTTAATCTAGTTAAACAACTCACGGAGTGCAAAAATATCAAACCATTTTCTTACAATTCAATTACAGAAAAGTTCATTTATCAGTTTGTGTTACATACTGCTGACTATGAAACTAAATCAAAAATACTAAGAGAAAACAATCTAGCTATTTGGAGAATGCCAACTCCCCAGCTTCACAATCTAATCTGTGGTACATCTATTTAAACACATCCAGAGTACCAGCTGCACACGAGGCATGTATTTATTTGCCTTTGGCAGAAGTACACAACAGTGCTCACGTTAACAAGTCCAGCACTGGCACCAGCAGTGAGAACTTTCCTTCACCAATATACAGGATTCTGATTTCTCTTTACCGTACTGGCTCTGTTCAGTACTCAGTACCAGAGCTAGCTAGAAATAAAAGGTTTAACACCTACAAAGTAGGGGGTTTGAGTTTCCTTCATTAGCCAATAACATTATTTCCATATCCAAGGAAGGGGCAGGAAACAGCACACAGCGTGCTGTCACACAGCAGTGCCTGCCAAGACACCAATTCTGAATGGCAAAATTGGAATTTAACCTTCACTGTTAAGATACAAAAGCAAGAGGTAATATTTGCAGAAGTCCTTCAGAGTGATTTCTTCGCTTCAGAATATTTTGATGGACTCAGATGACATCAGCTCCAGTTCACACCCCAATGCCTTGCCCTGGAGTTGCACGGTGCCCCAAGCGCCTGGCCTGCTGGAGGTGTAAGCTACAGCTCGGGCGCTTGCTTCCAGCCAGCTGAACAAAACCTCACTTCTCAGTGAGGATGCCAGCCTCATCACTCAGCACTGGCAGCTAACCCACTCCTCCCTCTGCGAGAATAAGAGCAGCACTCAACGCCACTCCTCTCCTGTGCGTTACAAGGGCAGCACATCTCAGTGAAGCATTAGAGACCCAAACCGATGTCCCCAGAGCTCCCAGCAAGTGGCACAGAAGAGCACAACACCAGGGGCGGCAAGCTGCTGCTCACTTCCAAGCCAAACCAACGTGTCCTCAATGCAAACTGCAGGAAGAACTCAGCTGGAGGTTTAACACGTTACAGTGAGATCTGGTGACAAGACCCGAGTATTGCTGTTACTGAAACACAAGCAGAAACCCATACCACGGGCAAGCCAAACAAGTTCTAACAGCAGTCTGGGGTAATAAGGCATGGCCATTTGTTCGGCTGCTTTTCATTTACACAATTTGGCCTTTGTCTACCCGACCTCGAACATCCATATCCCAAAAGGAAAACGTCAGTCTGTTCAGCAAATGCTGCCCGATAGATAACCAGTGAGAATGACAGGTCAGATCAATCCTACATCCCGACTATCAGAGACTTCATTTCTCAGAACGTCACCTCTCCTCGCACTCATTTTCATGATAAGTGCTTTAAGAGCTTTTAAGTGAATAAAGCATTAACGTGAGTGGAACAAACACAAATTTATGTAATGAATTTGCCAGGCTACATGCAATATCAGCCGACAGATCCAAATGAAAATAAATACACTTCATACCGCAATGTATTAAAAATTTAGTACAGTCATCCCCACTCCAGTTGGCTTTTCAGACAGAATGATGTTGGAGAGTTTTTTAAAAGCTTTCCTGCTTTTGCAGCAAACATCAGCATTTATGGCTGCATGAGCAACAATGAACTCAGTATGCTCAAAAAGAAAGACCAATTTTCAAGTCCAGTTTAGTTAATGCTGAAGTAATGGAGAAAACAGTATTAAATATTAATTCCATTCAAAAGCAGAATTGACCTGAGGAGATGTAACCAGCCACATAAATCCGCATTACCACCATCCAGCAGACATCTGAGGACTATTCAAACCCCACAGACCGCTGGTTCTGCACCTCCTGAGCTGATGCTACAATGCATTACAAAGGACGGCAGATGAGCAATCGCTTAGCCATTTCAGAAGCTGTGCAGTTCACTAAGATCCCTCTCCTATGCTGCCAATAAAGCAATGCTGTTAATTGAGTTCTCATGCTGTAAAGCCTGCAGTATTTTTCTGTTTTGTAAGCAGGTACGTTGTACCTGATTACTCAGTGTTGTTTTCAGACAATGGTGTTTTATTCTAAGATTATGTAGGGCAAGTATAAATATTTATATGAAGAGTATGAGTTCATCTTCAGTTCGTGCACACTGTCATGTAAACTGAACGGCAACACTACTGCATGATCTTCCCGAAGAAGATGTAGGAAGTAACTGAGCACATGAAAACTGCTAACGAATATGGAAACTGTCCACAAAAAGCTAGAAACCACAAATGAAGAGTGAGAACAAAATTAATATGATTTCACCCACTGGCAGTTAACAGAACGAAACTCCCTGCACAGCTTAATTCACTGTATCAGCACCGCACTGCCCTCAGAACTCAGCGTTACAAACAAACAACAGCTCAAGTCACATTTAACGAAAGAGGAATATGCCTCATATCTGCTAGGTGCTATCATGCAGACAGAGAGCCCACTGCGCCAGTCTGCCCAGAGGTCTCCTTACCTCTGTAGTTTGTAGACATAAGAGTCACAAAACAGAGCCTTCTGAAAATATTCTAATTCCTCAGTCAAAGTAAGCACGTATTAAATAAAGCATAAGGACAGAAAATTATAGAAGTGCTATGTAAGCATCAACGAGAGACAAGCTGGTATACAAGATCACCATAAATTCACTAATAAGGAACTCACTATCAGCCTAATAAGCACTAGTAAGGAACTGCACAAAGCCAGCACCTCCATCCACACAGTGAAGATAGCTAAAGAAAAAAAACAATGGTATCAGTAAGACTGGTATCTACCAACCACAGCAGCACAAAAAAAAAAAAAAATTAAAGGTATTGCTGAAATTGCTAATGCTGAATCTTCATACTTTAAACAACATTCAATAGGCAACTCATTTTTACTTTAGAAGTAAGGACCCATGTTTAGAAGCTCACTTAAACTAGAATTGCGATGAGATTTTACAAGCTCAGTTACCCAAACTTCTATCCACCAATGGGGGTGGACATCTGCTGAAATTTTTTTTTTCTTGTCCCAGTCACTATGCCAGAACACACATTGTTAAGCAGCTACTATGTTTGTGCCAGGACATCAAATAAAGAACTACCAAGTTACAGATCTAAAGGAAAGAAGTGTTCACTTTCAGAAGTGCACCTACTTCAAACAAAGCCAGTTTTACAAGAAAACTGTAAAGGAAAAGCTTCATAAAGCTACATGTTACTACAGTTCCAGAAACTGAAGGAACTTGAATACTTACTAGTGTGTAGTGCTCATTATGGTAGCACACATCAACTTCAATATANGGGGGGGGGGGGGGGGAAATGGCTTACTCAAATTAAGAATATAAAAGGATTTGAAGCAGACATTCAATTACACAAGTGCTAGTCTGGCATCTCTATTGTTATTAGCTTCTTCTCAGTTTAACCAACACCATTTCAGCTTTAGCACTGTTGGAAGAGCTGAAGTCACCTGAAATCCCTCACTTCTCCAGCGGAGCACACAGCTCAGCCGACTTGAGCTCAGGCCTCCACCTCACCTCTAAAGAAACCAAAGCAAGTAAGGTCAACAAACGCGTTGTTCTCTCTTGAGGTCTAAAACGTTTCCCTGAAACACGCCCAGTTTCCACAGGAAGAACTGAAGACCTGCATATCATAGAAGGCAGAAAGCCAGCACAACAGCCAGCGCCACATCAAAGCTCCAGTGACCAGGCAGCGATTTGGTGATCCAGGTCAGGCTCCTGAGCGCAAACAGCTGTGTCTCACAACTGCCAACAGACACAAGACCTGCACCAACAGGCACTCCTGACAGTCTCTCTTTGCACCCTTCTCAACATGGGCAGTACCAGAGAGGCTCAGGAGCCCTCTGAGGAGCAAAGGGGTGGTGAAGGCCATTGCGCAGAGCCCCATGCGTACAGCCCCAAAGCCAGGAAGCAGAGCAGAAGCGGTTACTACAGCATGCACGTTCCCTTCTTTTCTTGAGGAGAAAGCCCACCTCCAGAGCACAGAGCAGGGTGCTGGGGTACACAGTGCCCTCTTTGCAATTGCAAGAGGGAACCTCGACTTTGAAACTGAGATCAGATCAAGGAGTGAATGAGAAATTTTACGTTTCTTCAGAGACTGAAAGAGGACATGAGCTCAGATCTGGACAGTAGCAGAAAAACTATGTTATGTGTGAACTTGGCCAACATGCGGTTACTCTGTTGCTGATTTATTTTGCCATTTGAGAAAAACGCAACGACCGTTGAGGCACCTGCAATTTAAATAACCATCCTCAAGAAGTGCCTGAGTCACCTTTCTTTCCAAATGATGTTACTTAATGTTTTTAATAACGACAAAGCTGTAAAAACCATCAGAAGCTCAATGGCGAAGTTCTACACACCATCAGGGACCTGCTCTAGGATAAGGGGGGAAATAGTTACTTCTTCGAAGAAGACCTCACAGAATTCATCCTGAGAGCAAGAACCAGCAGCTTAAAAATGAGTACACAGGAACATAACCATCTGGCTGCGTGTTGTAACAGGGGCATGCACATCACACACAGGTGAGAGCGGCGTTTCCTTTATTGCCCTCTGCCCCACCCAAATAAAACGCTGATTTCCATAAACATGAGTATTTAAAACAGAATTTACACAAATCACCGAGAACGCAACTGCATGCACAGCTGCATGCGCAGAGGTGCATGGGCTGTTTTCTTTCCTCTTTGCGAGCTTTGTTGACACAGTTATGACAATTTAGGAAGAGCTCCCAATTCTGAACAAAAGCAACGCTTCCCTTCTTCTCTGTTGCCCTAGCTTTGAAGAACAAAACATTCCTTTGTTTCAAAAATTCTTTTTAATGTTAAAAAATACATTTAAAAGGTTACATGCATTTTAAAAGGCAAAGACTGTTAGGGAGCAAGATTCCTATAACTGACGTTCACGCACCCGACAACTTCTCACCCGACCTGCCCCTGAGACATGCTGGAAGCTCAGGGTGCGCTCGCTGACAAACAAAACATGGCTGGAGCAGTGCCACACAGAAAGCTTCACAGGGACCCCTGCATTGGTTGTCAGTTCAGCCAACCTCCCCACGCTTCTCTATGGCCAGTACAGTAGCAGGGCAGCTTTACAAAGCAACAACAGCCTCAGAAAGCCAACTCCACAGTAACTGACTTCTGAAACATCACAGACATCACATCGTGCAGGCAAAACCTGAATCGCATGCTTAAAGAAACTGAAGTTTGTTCAGACCCGTTGTAAACCCAGTCCACAAGAACAAGGGACATCTATGCAACGCTCTTAGATCCAGTTGATGACCCGTGTCATGGACAGAAAAAAGGGACAAAGGCTTCAATGCTGACAATAGGATTTCTGCAGACTCCACAGATACACAGTAAGAACAGTTAGCTGTAAGTTCAGGCAACACCTGCACACACTACAAGCCCAAAACCTTACACAGACAAGGTGCATCACAGCAAGAGAAGGCGGCAGGACATGGTTAGCCTAGTAACTGTGGTACAGCAGACAGGGACAGAATGAGAAGGACCACACCGGGATACAAGATATTACTAGAAGACAAAGCCAGGCGCTTACATATGTGCCAATGGCTACTGGACAGCCTCAAGAAGCTGAGCACACACGGAGATAAAGGAGTTTCTCTGCTGAATGTAGCTGGAGCGTATTCCAGACACAGCAGAAAGGGATCGGCAGCTTAATGGGACATTTAAAGAAGAAAAAAGGTAAATAAGGAAACTGAACACAAATGGATGTGCCCATCTGAAAGGTTTGACAGTTTGTCTCGTTAAGCCTCCAGAGCCTCTGCTCTCGTGCAAACCACCCAGGGAAGAGATGCAGCCCACGGCACACAGACACATTAGGCTCTTTTGTTCAGCAAAAAGTAATCACACAGGATTGTGGCCAGGTACTAGGCCCACTTACAGAGCGGCTAAAACCCAGAGGGCAGGTTCATAACCTCATAGGGGTCACCACAGTAATTGCTGTTACAGAAATATTTTTCAGAAGACATGAAACACATAGTTGATACCATTAATGCAGGGACAACAGTAAGCCAAAGCAGTCTGGAGACAGCTCAGGGAGAACACCCAGACACCCCACAGGATGCAAAGGGACTGGCACAGATCTGTCAGAGCAGGCTTTGTACTGCCGGCTGCGCATCGCCAAGGCACTCTCTCCACTACACATGGGAAGGCAGCAAAGAGCTGTAACCCAGCAATACATACTGCACGCTGTGCTAGCACAGCCTCAGTCAAGCACGGTTTTCCACGTTTCTTAAAGTCACAACGATTTCAATCCACAGACTGGAAGAAAAAGAGCAAGAAAACCATTCACTCAAAAACTTTAAAATCTCAGGCTGTGTATTTTCTTTCACAAGCTACGGAAGAGCCTTCTGGTACTCTCAGGCTGAGGGAAGGGAGCTCCCAGAGCAGACCACAGCTGGGAGAGGACAGCAGCCTCCCACGGTCCGTCCCTTTGTCACCGGCCCAGGAGCACGCAGCGCAGCACAGTGTGGCCGCTGCCGGCTCCTCCCGCTCCCTCCTCCCCACACCTGGGGCTCCCAGCCAGCACAGCCCGAGCATAGCTTCCCTACCAGCTGCACGACAGGGCTCAAGCGCAGGAGCCACCATGGATCTCCACATTGAGCCAGTCTTTGCAGAGATCCGCCCCACCTTTCTACCAGACAGTCAGTGCTCTCCTTCTCTTCAGGGCTTCGGAATTCAGTTCACCTGTACCCTAGTGATGTCAGCACACAGGCTGGCGCTGGAGTTCAGCCTGCATGTAAACTGAGCAATTGGCAAGGCAGACTGAAAGGCACATGCAGAGAAATACTTCCCAGAGAGAGCCTGCAACCCTACAGAGACCTTCCGACCCGCACCTTTATCGCAAGAAGCGGCCATGAGTTTTGACAAACTTGCATTAAGCTACTATAATCCAACGAAGCTGCTGCGCTTCTAGCTTCCGACAACAGCAGCAGCCGTCTAACTACAAACACTGGTGACGGGCTGTTTTTAAGGTATGACAGTTGTGCTTCACCTGCTTTTTCAGTCTAGGAAGCTGCCTGAATACATTTTGTTACCCTACGCTTTGAGCCGAGGGAAACCCACACACAAAGAGGCAGCCAACAGAACGCGCGCACAATCCAAACCCCGAGAGCGCTCCTTCCATCGTGTCGCACGAACACACCTCAGCGACCACAGCCAAGCGACACCCAGACGCGCACCCCACTCGCGGCCGGCGCTTTCCCCTTGCTCCCACCCCCGCGGCCAACTTCGTTCCGCGCCGGGGCCCCGCTCCGCGCCGCTCCGCACCGCGCCGGCAGAGGGCGAC
>VXAV01009119.1:248364-290148 GCA_013399715.1 Alectura lathami | reverse complement strand
GGGGGTCCGGCCCGAGGCGTCGAGGGGAGGGGGGGGGTGGTGGTGGTGGTGGTCCCGCTCCTCGCCGTGAGGAGCTGGCTGGGCGCTGCGGTTTTACCTCCCCTGCCCCCAGCCGGCGGCAGCCACCAGGGGAAGCGTGCACGCTGCGTGCGGCTTTGGCGGCGTGGAGCTTAGGAGCGAGCGTTTGGTTGGCAGGCTGCTCCTGGGAAGGCAGCTAACGTTGGCGTTTATGTAAGGCAGCACGGCTGGNGGGGGGGTGGTGGTGGTGGTGGTCCCGCTCCTCGCCGTGAGGAGCTGGCTGGGCGCTGCGGTTTTACCTCCCCTGCCCCCAGCCGGCGGCAGCCACCAGGGGAAGCGTGCACGCTGCGTGCGGCTTTGGCGGCGTGGAGCTTAGGAGCGAGCGTTTGGTTGGCAGGCTGCTCCTGGGAAGGCAGCTAACGTTGGCGTTTATGTAAGGCAGCACGGCTGGGTGGTGATTTGGCAGCGAGTGGGACGGCAGAGACACGTAAAACAACTAAACCCAACCTGCGGGCTCTGTGACTGCGCTAAGCTCAGGGGGGGCTGGAAGTACTGGTAAGTAACCAGCGATGGCCTCAGGGTTTCTGGAAATAGGATGTACCTGAGCATTGCCTTATGACAAATACTCTTCTCCTTCATTAATCGGATTCAAAAGCACACCAAGGGAAAATACATACTAGTGGTAGGGCCTGAAAGCTGTTGCAGCAACAGTCACAGGTGATGACATAACAACAACTAGGAGACAACCGTTCGCGTTAAGGTTGTGCAGCAAGGCACCAGCACACGCAGCCACGTCGCAGTCTGAAAACAAACAGCTCCTTCACCTTGCTGGATTTTTTGAAGTCACGTGCTGAGTTTTATCTGGAGGCTGCAGTCACCAGCTGCAGTGGTAACTTTATCCAAATTGGCCATAAAACAACATGCGTGTTTCAGGAGGTCTCTGCAGACGAGGAAACTCCTCGGTGCCTTGGTAAAGCACGCTGTTGGGTATTCCCATATGAGATGGGGCGAGGCTGCCTGACTTGTGTCGTGGTCTGTTCAGGGTTGGCCCAGTGTGGCTTGATTTGATGAGGAAGCTTTCAGTTGACACAGAAAAGTGTTGCCCAGTGGTGAGAGTGCAAAGAATGAGGAAGCAGGATGAAGCAGGTCCTCTACAGGAACTTTCCCTTGACTGGCCTTGTGTATTGAAACAAACTTAGGTTTTTGGGAGAAGGAGGAAGTTATAGCCTCAGCCACGCAAAGCTAAGATCAGTATTTAACAAGCGCTTTCTCTGCTACCACAAACAACATCCTTTTGCTGTTGTGACTTCCATCGGCAAGGTGTATCAGCAATACAGTCTGCTGTGAGCACTCTTCCAGCAGGTGGGGAGTACCTACTTCACCTGCTGCGAAAACATGATAACATGAGCCAGCTCCATCATACGCCCCGTCAGATCTTTCCGTCAGCTCTCCTCTGTCCAAGACTTCTTTCCAAGCACAAATACACTGAGCTATATTTGAATGTAGCGCAGTGAAAGTTCAGAAAAACAAAAGACCACACGCTCCCAAGAGATCAGTAAACCACTTTCAGTAAGTATTCTTCCCAGAAATTTGGGTACTCTCATTTAATGCAGTTTAGAAACAGAGATGGCAATATCAATCTTGAATATATATGAATGGAGCAAGCCTGTTTAGAGCGTGCTCCCCAAAACACTTCAGCAGCCCACACTCACTCATAGCAATGCTGACCCCTGAGCAGCCATGGGGCCAGCTCGCAGCCAGCCCACCCTCCCCTCATCAGCTTCAGCAAGGCACCCCGCCCTTCAAGCCATGCCCTGAAACATCCTTTTGATCTTTCTGTCAAGTGCTGGGTACTGCACCTAGGGCAAGGCAACCCTGGCTATACACACAAACTGGGGCACGAGAGGCTGGAGAGCAGCCCCATGGAAAGGGATCTGAGGGCTCTGGCTGGTGGCAAGTTGAACATGAGCCAGCAGAGCGCCCTGGCAGCCCAAAGGGCCAGCTGTGCCCTGGGGTGCACCAGGCCCAGCACTGCCAGCGGTCAAGGGCAGGATTGTCCCGCTCTGCTCTGCCTGTTGCGGCCTCACCTTGAGCACTGGGTGCAGGTTTGGGTGCCACAAAGGAAGAAGGGCATAAAGCTATTGGAGAGCCTCCAAAGCAGGGCTGTGAAGATGGTGAAGGGTCTGGAGGGCAAGAGGTGTGAGGAGCAGCTGAGGTCCCTTGGTTTGTTCAGCCCAGAGCAGAGGGGGCTGAGGGGAGGCCTCATGGTGGCCTACAGCTCCCTCCCAGGGGAGCGGAGGGGCAGGCGCTGAGCTCTGCTCTCTGGGGACAGCGACAGGACCCGAGGGAACGGCATGGAGCTGTGTCAGGGGAGGGCCAGGCTGGGGGTTAGGGAAAGGTTCTGCACCAGGGGGTGATGGGCATGGAACAGGCTCCCCAGGGCAGTGGGCAGGGCCCCAAGCTGCCAGAGCTCAAGGAGCATTTGGATTTTGGGTGGTACTCTGTGGAGCCAGGAGGTCTCCTCAATGATCCTTGTGGCCCCCTTCCAGCTCAGGATTTTCTGTGATTCAACGATCCTTCCGCACTCAGCTCCACCTGAACGTGCCCTGCCTGACACAGCCTCTGCCAAACCCAACGTTCACCTTGTGTACGCAGCCAGCCCCGGCTGTCACCAGCCCCATGCCCAGCCTCCAGCAAAGACCTCCAAAAGGTCTTTTTTGTGTGAGCGCTGTCAGGGGTGAGTGGCTCTGTCAGTCAGAGCTGAAGCCCTGCACATGAAGAGCCTGTTAATGCTAAAGTTGGGTTAGGGATTGGGGCACCACAGACTGAAGAGTGTGGCCCCTTTTGGAAACTGCCATGGCCTCCAGACAAGCCCCAGTGCCCAGAGGCCGTGGCTTTGTGCCATGTTTGCTGTAGCAGGAGAAGAGGGCACCCATCACCACACACCACAGGCACCCACAGCCCATGCCTGGCCCCGTGCATCTCTCCATGCACGTGCCATGCACTGCGCAGGACGTGAGGAGCAGAAAGATTTCCAGAGAGGACAGAGAAGAGGGAGCAGGGCAGGAAGAAGCCAGAAGGGAAAGAGGGAGGTGAAAAGGACATTTTCTGGGACTTCTTTGTTGCTTCTTGGTCCTGGGTGAACCATGTGTACATGCACAGGTGTAGACCAAGAGTCTCTTGGGAGCAGGGGGAGAATGCATGCCCATCAGCTGGGCATCAGGGCTGGCAGGACAGACACAGGAGCTGCTGCAGGCAGCAGACAAAGGGATGGCCCAGGAGCAATCAAGATCAGGAAGGATCAGAAGAAGAAATCAGATGATAATGGGCATTTTCAGAGTAACAAGAAAATAACCAGACAAGCTGCAGGGAAAACACAGGGGTAAGAGGTACTTTCCCCATCCACAGATATTTCTTCAGTATATTTTTGTCCATTTTGCAAAAGCACGCCTTTTTATTTTTTTTTCTTTGTTTCCACATCAAGAGGCAGTAGGCTGCCAGAAACCAAAGCTCTGGACTAAAAAGCATTCCATTTCCCCGCATGAAACTGCCCGGAGTCTACCCAGAATTGGCAGCGTGATCTTTGCATCTGCAGAGAAAATACTGAGTCATGTTGTCAGCCCACACACATCTAACAAAAATAAAAGCAGCCCAACGATTCAAGATTCACCCCCTCACCCTGTAAAGAAAGTACAAGTCATTCAGCCATGCCTTGTGCGTCGGAGACCTTTAGAAAACACCCGGTACAGGGAACATTCGCCCCCGCGGCGCCCACGCGCCGTTCCAAACCAGCAACAGCGATCTCAGCCCGTTCACCACCCAGTCATGACGGCACTTGGTTTAGCGTCCGTGGAGGAAGTTGTGAAGACTTGAAGGTTTCTGTTGAAATTAAACACTGCGGCTTGTGTTAAACACCACAGAGCTCATGCTAGGAGCGTTGAAAAGGTGCAACACGTTGTACGGTGCTCAAGTCCAAAGCAAAAGCAGGAACTTCACTGTATAGAAGAAGTGGCAAAGTTAAGGCATGGTTTGCACGAGATGCTGTAAGAGTTGATCCTGCACAGGGATGTCGGCTCTTCTTGAACCAGGCTCCCTGGGTTTGCAGGTGCTCAGTGTGCAGCATTTGCACAGACATCAGGATTTGGGGAATTCCCTAGGAAATCCTCCTCCTTTCACCCCTTCCCACATCCAACATAGTGCCCTAGTGAGAAAAAGCAAGTCCCTGAATTTCATCTGGCTGCTGGAAAGCTCTCTTCCCACTTGGTGGTGAAGCTGATGGAAGCACTAGCGGCTGAGCACGGAGCTGCCTGGCCAGCGATGAAGCACAGACGTCACCGCATGGAGGACTTGGGGCTGCACAATGGCCGTGGTGCCGGCAGTGATACTGGAGACTTGTCAGGAGCCGAAAGGCCATAGCTAATTTGTGTTTGCTTTAATACAGCATGATTTTAATGGGAGAAAAAGCATCTAGCTGCAGTTTATGCTGGAAGTTGGGCAAGTATACAGAGCAGCTAGGGCAGTGGGGGGAATGCTGAACAGGGAAAGGAAGGCAGAATCTCCTAAACCCTGGGCGTTTCCTTAATTGCTCAGGAAGGCCACTATGTAGCAACAGCCTAAGAGGCAACTTGACCAAAATGCTACAGTTGCCTAAGTGCCATTATAAGAAAGGAAAGGAAAAGGAGAACTGTGAGCGGCAATAAGCCTCAGAACAAGCTTTCCAAGTGGTCCTGGATGTGCTCCGAGGTCCCAGCCCCAGGGCCTAGTGGCTGTGCCTGTCACTGTGACATGCGGTGCCAGAAGCCAGCACCAGCGCAGCAGCAGGAGGGTAAATGCACCCCGGGGGCTCTTGGTGTGTTTGCCTTGCAGCGGGGACAGGCTTCCTGGAAACTCAGAGGTGCAGCTTGCTGCCTGGGAGTGTTGTCACTGGAGAAAAATCCTTAATTTAAGCCTTCCTCTGCTTGCCCACTGCGAATAAATGCTGCTGTTCCCCTCTCACTTCAGCCTCATTCCTGGAAAGCTAAGAAAATACATATATATATATAAAAAGAAGAAATAATAAAAAATCAAACCCAGGACCTTTAGTTTGGAGTGTGATTTAGATGTGGGTTTAGGTGTCTGGTTCAGGACGGGATGAGCTGCATGTTAAGAATCTAAGGGAAAGCAGCCAGAGGAGCTCAGCTGTCGCTGCCTACGCTCAGCCATAAAGCCGGCCCCAGAGGCTGCTGCCGGCCCCCAGAGCGGCCCCCCTGTGCCCCCTCCCCAGCACAGCCACTGCCAGACCCCAGCTACTCCCCGAGGAGCACGGCACGGCTGGTGCTGGGGAACGGAGAAGAGAGAGGCAGATGAATATGCAAACAATCCTATTTGCACCCCGTGCAGGCGAGGTCTTTGTCACTGCGACAGAGTACGCTGTGTGTTTTCCTTTCCCGGTGTCATCAAACACACCCCTTCCATATACGCCTTATCAAATCCTGCACCAGTGTCAGCCTTCTCAGGGCACAGGCTGATTTCTGCTTGGCTGATATTTGTCTGCCAGCTGCCTCCTTATTTTGTTCCAAAATTACAGCCAGTCATAAAATCTAGATGTAAAACCTACAGCTGCCATTTAAAAAATAAAAAGCACAATTCCTGACACCACTGAGCAGTGACAGGGCCCAGGACCCCCGGCATCACACGGGTGATGGACACACGGATGCACGAGCAGCAAGGACGGCAGGACATGGGGCAAAGGTGCCCAGCGCTCACAGCTGCTGGAGCAACACTGGCCACGCGTGGGACCAGGCAGAGGAGGGCTGTCCGCCTGCCAGATCTGCAGCCCTGAAAATCAGGCAGCCTCGTGCATCATGGCCAGCACCCGGTGACAAGCCTATTATTGCGCACCTGCCCTGACGCCGCTCACCTGCCCTGGGACAAAGGACACGGAGGAGCCCTGGAACAGGCAGGCGGCTGCTGGAACAAAGCTGCTCTGATGGGCGAGGAGGCTCCCCCTTACCCATTGTTTGGCCTCTTTTGTGCTCCCGAGCTGCACTGATCCCAAACTGTGCTAACAGCGTGCTGGGAGTGAGACAGAAACAGCTTTGTTAGGGGAAGCACCTCGTTGGTCTCTGCCTTCCTGCAGGCAGCTCCGGGTGCAGGAGCAGCAGCAGGGGCCGAGCACGGGCGCAAACGCACGGGGGCTGTCAGCGGAGCCGGCCGCAGCCCGAAGGGTCCCTACAGGGACAGGGGTGGTAAGGAGGCAGATGGGTACATCCAACCAGAGAGACTGCTGCTCGGCTTTGTGCTGTGAAAAAGATACTGACATTTTCTAGTAGTAAGAATTGCACATTGAAGAGGAAGGCTTTATCTGAAGTTCAGTTTTTCTTCCTATTTTTCACTGTATTAGGCATATTAAAAAAAAAAAAAAAAAAAAATTCTAAATAATTGTTGCCAAAAAAAGCTCCCCTGGCTGTCCAAACAAGCACAGAGGCCTCCAAACAAGCCCTGCTCACAAACAAGGCTAAAGAAGCAACTGTAAAATTCCTATTGAAAAAAAAAATTGAAGGACTAGAAACCATGATGCCTAAGCAGCATCCCCTCCTTCCTTCAAGCTTCACACTTCACAGAGGAGCTTCAGCTTTACAAGCAGCACTCCCGCTGAGCTCAGGAGACAGAAGATTCCCGGTTATGCCCAGGTTGCAGACATCCCCAGAGCCACCAAGACAGGACTTTGGGAGGCTAGATAAGGCCAGGTGAAGCAGAAGGCCTTCACCTTAGCCTATAAAAAAGTCAGAGAACTGGCAAAGACCAGCATTACACAGCAGGTCAGCGGCCTCTTCCCTGCACCCCTGGCAGCACGCCTCCTTGCTCCCGGGCACCATGCTGGCTCCTCCCCAGGCTTTCTGTGCTGCAGTCTGGGGCCAAGATGCAGTCAGCACCAGCGCTGTTTCAGGGCCCAGGGACTGGGCCAATGGGATTGGTGAAGGCTGGCAGGGGTGTAACGAGGGACATGGCACAGGCAGGGTCTCACCGGAGGCTGCCCAGGGTTCCTGCAGGGTTCTGGAGTCAGTGGGTAAATCATTAACAGCAGTGCTCACGTGAGCAAAGTTCAGCGAATGTTTGTTGCCCTTCTGGAACAGCCGTGCTGGAAAGCCCGTCCTGCAGGCTTTCTAGGAAGAAAAGAGGCATCCAAAAAAAGCAACCCCTATCCACCTGCCCAGAGACCCCTGCTGCATATCCAAGCCAACAGACACTGCCCTTATCTACCTCCCTGCCCCGAGGAGTCAGCTGTGCCCAGAAAACCAAAGCAAATAGTGTCCCCAGGCAGGTGGCAGGCTTTGCATCCTGCCTGACATGGGAGCAGGACCACTTACCCCAATGCACAGCGCCTGTAAAGATCAAGTCACCTGGTGAGCAGGGGTGACAGCAATGGCAGTTGCCTCCCCACCTCCTGAGCAGGCCTGCAGCCCCTGCTGCCCACAGCCTGCCCACAGGCAGCCCCATGCCAAAGAGCCAGACACAGCTACAGCCCGAGACAGCGCTGGGCTCCATACCCAGAGACAAGCCTACGTGGTCTAAAGGATGATGCACGAGCACACATGCTTGCTCATCCAGATCCGAGCATGACGAGAGAGTGTAGAGAGGGATTGTTTAAAGTGATTTTGTTCACATGCTTCATAAAGAGCAATATTTGTGCTTTGTTCTTTATAAATGCCTTAATTTCCTTAAGGTCAGAGTTAAGAGCACACAAGCATTGTTTGCAGCAGCATTCCTCGTATCTGAGCATTTCATTTGAGCTATCCATGATTGGTCAGCCACTGCTGACACTGTTTGTGGACAGGTAGCTACTGCTCAATTTGACCCACAAAAGGCCCCACTTTTAGCCCTACTGAAAATGAGGCGTCCATTGCTAGTGGGACAGGGACAGTGCCTCCTGCCAAACATGCAAGGTGTTTGGGCCACTACGATAGTTTGTTTTCCCTGCAGAGATGTCATGTCAAGGGCCACGCTTCTCAGCAATGTCAGAGAGGCAGGAGAAGCCTCCGCCGCAAGGAGGAACTCAGTCTCTGGGAAGCAGGCGGAGAGGATGTCATGAAACATTTCAGGAAGCGCTAAGGAAAAGATGGGGGCAGTCAGAGGCTTTGAGAGTTTTGATTTCTCCAAGAGAATGAACTAATCTGTTCATTCCTGAATGAACATTCAGCCTGTTCTAATCAAAGAAGAAACAGCCTCTGAGTCCTCCCAGAGAGGATTCTGCAGTATTCAGTACTGCACGGGGCTAGAGAGGAGGGAGCACTTTTTTGGCCAGATTAATTTTGGAAGTAAAGAGGATTTTTCCCTGATGGAGTTAAACTGGACGGGTGCCCTTGCTCCCATGTGGCTGGTGCGGTGCACCTGAAGCCCTCCTGCCTGCAGGAGAGGGCAGGGGCAGCTCCAGGCCAGGACCACCCCAGCACCAAGCAGCAGCTTCGTGGAAGAAGTTAATGTTCCAGGTTCCCTTTCCAGACAGGCTGCTTCAGCTTTGATTTGTTTTTGCTAACACCTTCTTATTTTAACTAATAAAGCCCTTACTGAAGTGTGGTGCCCTGTCCCTGGCTACAGTTACTGTGGCTCTGCCTGATTCCTGCAAGCCTTTAAGGACCAGCCAGCCTGAACTTGGCAGTTCAAAGAGCGATAAAAATCCTTTACATGCAGCATGAGCATGCTCTCAGCAAATGTAGGGATGAAAAACCCCAAGAAACCTGAGCACTGGGCCAAGAGGAACCTCCTGAAGTGCAGGAATGGGAGCCCAAATCTCCTTGCCTGGGTAGGAGCAGCAGCTGGAACCGGCGCAGGCTGGGGACCGACTGGCTGAGCGCCTGGCCAGCTGAACAGGGCCTGGGGGTCACAGCAGATGCCAAGTGTGTGAGCTAGCAGCGTGCTTTCCTTAAAAACTGCACCAACAGCATGACAGCAACCTTAGGGGTGGTGAGGCCAAGGGGAGGTGACCGTTCAGTGCTGGTGGGGCTGCAGCTGGAGGAGATGTCAAGAGCTGGCGTCCCAGAGCAGAGCTGGCCTTCCTGGAAAATGCAATTCATACGCTGGGGGAGGGAACAACAAAAACCACCCGAGAAGTGAGTATTTCCTCACAGTTCCCATGTCTCTAAATGGCCACAGTCAGATGTGTATTTGAGAAAGCAAGGCTCTTAAAAAAAAAAAAACAAACAACAGTTTATTGTAGGAAGAAGGCCTGAAACAGGGAACAAAGCTCTGTGCAGCCACCATATTCACAGCAACTGCCACCAAGCAGCACCTACAAGCACTGGGCCCAGCCAGAACGGCAACATGAAGGCTCGCAGGGCCCTGCTTAGCCCCAGGGAGCATTCCCTGCTTCCCACAGCCCAGATCTGGGCACCCGCATGCATGCTGCAACCCCGGTGGGTCTGGCTGCTGCTGGGGGTTCACTACCCAGCCACACCCAGCAGAGGACGTTTCTCCGGAGGTCACCAGCATCCTCCACATGACCGCCCAACGCGGGGTGACGGCCAGCCTCACCTTAACCCCCTGTGCCCTGTGGGGCTTCTCGCCACGCTGCCGGCCTTCCACAGCCTGAGTGGGAGCAACTCGCACCAGGTCTCAGCCTCCATCTACAGCCCGACGTTATGATTTCAAGCATAATATTTCTTTACGGGCAAATTATCACCGAGGCTTCAATGCACTGTTGGCCTTTTAAAAACCTACGTGTTTAGTATTTTTATTTCTTTCTGCTTTGCAGTTTATGGCTCCCATAAATCCAGGACGTGCTGCAGCAGAGGGAGAGGGCTGATCCGACCCATGGGAACAAGGAAAGGGGCAGGAGAAGGGGGCACAGACCGAGTCCTTAACTAGAGGGTCGCTGCTCCCTGCCCTGAGCCCCCCAGGGGGCAGGCAGGGCGCTGCTCACCAGGGCGGGTGTTAACAACATGCCGATGCCTTCTTCTGTGGCACTCAGGAGAAAGCTCATTTCTGCTTATCATCTACTTGTAAAGCGAGAATCTCACAGCACTGACAGCAGTGATAAATTCCCTTCACCCACAGCCTGCTCCACTGCTGTGGCAGGGGGATGGGGACACAAGGACCGCACTGACCCCCTACACTGGCCAACAAATCCGTGCATTTCAAACCATCAAATCGGACCCAGCGTGTTGCTGATCTAGAGGTCCTGCCTTGTAGTGACGGGAGGATGCTGCCACGTGTAGGCCTCGGGAACTTTGTGCTGAACTCTCACGTCCAGCTTAGCCAAGACTGAGCTCCCAAGGACACACTGAGGTGCACAGAGGGCCGTTCTACAAAGTGTCCCAGCAAGCAGCTCAGAACTACCTCCCTGCATCTCTGCAGGGTGCCTCCAAACACTATCAAAAAAACCTGTCCTGTAATCAGCCTGCTGCCAGCCTACTGAGGGGCACAGGACCCACAGCCCTTCCTTCCTGCTGCCCATGTCCACCTGTCTTGGCTCCTCCAGCTCCAGATCCTCCAGGACAGCCACTTCCCTTTGTGTGTGCATGCTTTGTGCTCTGCTGGGTGGGCCACCATTTCTGCAGAGACCTTTAGGCACAGAAGACAAACAACACAATGTTCCGAGGATGTCTGCTTGCAGGGCTATTCACCAACAGCTTTATTGCCAGCTGCACCGCTTTGTTCATTGCTAAAGGCAGCTCTTTCCCCCTACCTGTTGTACCCGAGGCATGCAGGTTGTTTATTTGATACGGATTTTACCTACATTTAAGAGCACAGGAGCCCCAACCCATGTCATAACCTGCACAGGGGACTGACTGTATAGCGGGTAAAGGGAGAAAGTGAATTGAGCATGGAAGTCCTGGTGAAACTCATGGAGCTTCACACATGCTCTGGGATCATCTGGGCAAGACAGGTTTCACACCAGGCATATCAAGACTTAGGAGCAGTAGGGGCAGAAATAAACACCATTAGCATTTACTCTGCCAGGAACTTGTCAGCTTCTGTTTGGGCAGGAGAGACAGACTCCACAGCACACATTTCACCGCTTGCCTTCAAAAACTGCACGACCGCTTTTGGCACTGGCAACGCACACCTCCATCCTGAGGGGAGGTTTCCTCCAGCCCCTGGTGCCTGGTCCCTATAGGGCAACAGCAGGAATCTTGCCCACGGCCCCAAGCCCCCCGAGGTGCATGTAAGGATGAGGCACTGGAGGCAACAGGCACGGGAGGCAGGGAGTCACAGCCAGAGCTGGAATTTGGCCTGGGTGCCATGGAGATGAAAGGCAGCAGATGGTTAAGGTGTACACGGGAAGCACACACACAGCACCTGACTGTAGATTTAGGGCCAATTAATACAACAAAAGAGGAAACTTGACAAGGAAGCTGGGGACCTACCAAATGAATAAGTGAACCGTGAAAAGGGGAGTCTCTCCCATCCACAAAAAAAAAGCAAGCACCGTGGCATACAATACCTCCAGAGCCATGAATGAACTGAAGTTGGAACAGATGGTGATGGAAACAAACCGCAGCGCCTATGGGCTGGCTGACCACTGAAAGGGCCACCTCGGGAAGGAGATCCCACAGCGTGGGGCGAGGACAATGGCCCCCACCCTGTGCCAGCCGCTCTCTGAGGTGCTCAGTGTGCTTCGAACGGCTTAATTTAGGGCTGACAGTCTGCAGTGCTCTTGGACGCAAGACCCTAACAAACGACCGGGAAAGCATATTCTTCGCAACAACAAAGCACATGTCTCCAATTAAAGGCCCAGGGCATGATGTGCAGCAGGCAGAAGCCTCCCGATGTCACCTCAGAGACACGAGTGCAATGCTTATCTCCAGGCAGGGCCCGGCCCCACGGTGTGAGTGTGGCTTTGTGACCCTGCTGGCCTGGGGAAGGGCAGCGCAGGACTCCAGGATCGGAGCCGGGCCGGCAGACCCAGGGCTGCAGGCACAGGGCCGCCCTGACGCCATATCTGCCATGTAAATCCCAAAGGTAAACAAGTCTGATGCTGCAGACACCATTTATCACCCGTCTGAAAGCAGGACGGCTGGGGCTAAGCCCCCTCAGAGGTCCCCCCGGCCTGGACGTGACAGATATCCCATGGCATTCAGCTCTGCCTGGAAGCCACCGGCCTGAGTCTCATCGACTTCAAAGCAGCAGTGCCTCTGCCTTGTGGTCCTGGGAGCCCTGCGCCAGGGCCAAGGTCCCGCATCATGGGCTGCACCCCATGGCACCAGCGGGACACAGGCAGTGAGTGCCATAAAACAACACTGGCTGGGAAGTAGTGAGCACAAGGAGCCCAAGCACAGGCACAGGCCATAAAATGCCTTCCCTGTTTTTATCCTCACCTGGTGCCCTCTGTGGCTTTAAGCAAATCATATCGCTTTCCCTCCTTAGTTTCTGCACCTGTGAGACAGTAATGTTTACCTACCCCAGAAGGGGGTTGAGAGGATTAGTTAATGCTTGCCCAGCGTTTTCATGGATAAAATGTTCTGCCTTAATTCCCAGACCAATACATGCAACACCTGTTGCCTCCAAAAGAAGGTTTTGCTCAGGCTGGGCAGTGCTGCTTCAGAAAAGCCAAATCATAGAACCATTTATGTTGGAAAAGACCTTCAAGATCATCAAGCCCAACCACCACGTAACACTACCAAATTCCACACTCTCTTAGTGCCACAGCCAGACGTCTCCCAAATTCCTCCAGGGATGGGGACACCTCCGCCTTCCCTGGGCAGCCCCTTGCAATGACTGACCACCCTCTCTATGAATAAATTCTTCTTGATATCCAATCTAAGTGTCCCTTCATGCAACTTGAGGCCATTTCCTCATGTCCTATCACTTGTCACCTGAGAAAAGAGACTGGCCTTGCTGCAGCGTCCTTTCAGGTAGCTGTTGAGAGCAATGAGGCCTCCCCTCAGCCTCCTCTTCTCCAGGCTAAGCAGCCCCAGTTCCCTCAGCCGCTCCTCATACTCTTGTTTTCTGGTCCCTTCACCAGCCTCTCTGCACACACTCAAGCAACTCCACATCTTCTTGCAGTGAGGGGCCCAAATCTGAACATAGTACTCGAGGTGTGGTCCCACCAGTGCCAAGTCCCGGGGACAATCACTTCTCCAGTCCCGCTGGCTGCACTATTTCTGACGCAGGCCAGGATGCTGTTGGCCTTCTTGGCCACCTGCACTCACTGCTGGCCCATGTTCAGCCAGTACACCCAGGTCCTTTTCTGCCGGGCACTTCCCAGCCAACTCTGCCCCAGCCCACACGGCTGCATGTGGTTGTTATGACCCAGGTGCAGCACCCAGCATTCGGCCTCGCTGAACGCTGTATGAGTGCCCATGCAGCCCAGCAACCCAGACCACCCAGACCCCTCTGCAGAGCCTCCTGCCCTCACACAGATCAGCACTCCCACCCAACTTGATGGTGTCTGCAAACGCACTGCGGGTGTGCTTGATCCCCTCATTAAGATCGTTGATAAAAACGCTAAACAAAACTGGCCCCAAGACAGCCCTGGGAAACACCGCGTGTGACCGGCCACCAACCGGATGTAGCTCCACTCACACCGACATTGTGGGCCCAGCCACCCAGCCAGCTGTCACCCAGCGAACAGCACTTCCATCCACGCCGTGAGCAGCCAGTTCCTCCAGGAGAAGCTGGGGGAAGCAGCATCAAGTGTTTTGCTGAAATCCAAGCAAACAACATCCACAGCCTCTCCCTTGTCCCCGCAACGGACAAGGCAAGATGAGGGGACACCAGTGTTTCAGGAAGTGCCTGCACTGCGAGCCCCTTCCCTGGTGGCTGCTGCCAGCCTTGGACAGCAGCACCTCTCCTGCAGCCACACCAGAGGAGCTGCAGAAGTAGAAGCCTTGGGCCCGTAAAGCAGCTTTGTGCCTGCAGGCTCCCGGCCTCCTGACTCCAGCCTGCTGCCAGTGTGGGTGAGCATCAGCCCTACAGCAGGTTCCTGTGCAAGCCCCAGCCGGGGACTAGGACACGGCCCTGCTGGGGCAGGGGCAAGCTCAGGGGCTCGGCTCTTCCCCTCCAAGCACCTGGGAGGATTTTGGGCAGCCCCTCAATCCCAACACATAGCACTGCCCACTGCTGTGCGGCCTGGGGAGCAGCAGATAAAGGCCAGGATGCTGCTGAGGCTGCTGAGCAAAACCAGGAGCACAGAGCGAAACGTGACTCATTCCTAACACATCACAGCACGAGTCACTTTGTTTGTGAGCCTGACTTGCTCTCTGCTGCTTCCACACTGGCTTCCTTCAAGGGTGAGTAAGCAGAGAGCGGCAGACATGACTCGCGTTACTCACGGAGCGCTGGAGCTCACCACTTCTCCACAGCCGGATGACTAAATCCTCCGCGTGCAGTGGAACATTTCTGAGAATTCGGCAGTGACGCAGACCAAGCTGAATTGAGCTCAGCATATTCCGCTGGCAGGACTGCCCGTCCACTCGCTGCCTGCATTCTGCCATTCATTGTTTTCACCCAGCCACTTCATTTCAATCTTCTTGGCAACTTCAGGAAGGCTCATTCGTGGTCAGAGGTCAAGGACAATGAAAACAGCTTCAGGCTGGAACTGAAAATCCTTTCTGCAGAATTAGCAGGGCACGAGTTAAAGTGGCTTTTGTGGTGAAAATCTTTGAAGAGCAAACAACAGCACTTAAAGATGGGGAAATACGGAAAAACTGTTCAAGCTGAAACAGTGTGCGCATTTCATGTATTCATACATGTATATATAAACTCATACATATGCAGAAAGGTAAACACAAACACGTCTGTGAGACAAGGAAGTGAAACTTCCTTTGGTACTGAACTGTCATTTCTGAATGACTCACTTAAACCAGCTTACTGCAGAGTTATTTTTATTTTTTAAAATACAGCACTTGCACACATTTGGAGAAAGAACTGTGTGTTTTGCTCCCATCCCAGGTTAAACTGCTATGGCAGTTCTCTCCTGCTGCCCCAAAATTCCACACCTCTCATTTGTATTTCTGCAGTTAGTCACTTTTCATTTGAATGACAACACCAAGAAGATGACACTTCGCATAGCTAATAGCAGCACAGTTCAAAATAGCTACAAAACCTGTATCAGCTTAGGCACAAATGTGAACTTTTCATCACTTGGAGGCACAACACCCACCTCCCCAGGAGCACGTGACACCACAAACACCAAAGCCTCAGCAAAAGCACTTGATTGTAATTGTAGTGTTATTTACACGGACCAGTTCAAATTCTGTTTTTTCTTCTAGTGCCAAGAGTTTAGGGCTCCAGATAAATCACCCTTCCCTCTTGAAAGAGATCTATTACGTTTATGACTCATTTCAGAGTCCAAGGGCCCGGGCTGAGATCAAAGGCCAGAGGCAGGGCACGGCGATACCCCACCCGACAACGCCGCAGCGCGGTGGGCAAGATCGCTGCCAGGGACGGGGAACACCCAGGTTCAGTTCCCAGCAGCGCTCAGCCTCCTTGGGTAACCTCAGATGTGTCATCTAGCCTCCCTATGACTCAGTTCCTCATTCACACAATGGAAATGACACAACTTCTTTATTTCGTAGGAGTTCTAGGCAGATAAATATCTTTTAGTTTGGTATCGGGACCTGCTTGAGAATTAACGAAAGAAACATCAGTTATGATAGGAGAAATGACACAAGCAAAGGCCAGGAGGAAGTAACAAAGCACACACGGTAAGCGAGGGGAGCTCTCTGAAGTGAGCCGATTTCTCGTTACCATCACCTCAGGACACCTCCAGAGCGAGAGACCTGACTCCTTTCACAAGGTGGAAAATTCCAGCGACCAAACCATTTCCCACAAGAAACGGAGCTCACTTGGTAAATGCTAAATCACCTCTCTGTACCAGACTTGACAGGGCTTGGTGACGAAGTGAGGCACAGGAGAAGTGCAGCACTGACTTGGCCAGATGGCCTGGTCGGGATCCTGCTCCCCAATATCTCTCTGTGCCCTCCCAAAGGCTCGGTGGTGCCACCGCCTCTCGGCCACGAAGGACAGGCTGTGCGGCTCCCACGTCCCCCGTTCTTCTGTCTGTGCTGTAAAGGAGATGCAAGGGCAGGTGCTGGCCCTGTTACACCAGCAGAGTGAGGTAACTCTTCACCTGACACCCTGAGCTGAGCGGGGCAGCTCACCCGGGCCAACTCGCCCAACTGCTCTCTGCTTTGCATCACCGCTCTGTAGCGCAGACGTGGTAACTGCAACAGAGGGATGCGCATGTCGTGATGAGATTCTGAGACAAAAGAGCTCCCAGCCCCATCCCCAGCACAAACAATTTGCTCCGCATGCTGCGTGGCTGACCACAACCCCTCAGCCTCAGCATATCTGGGTGGGCAAACAAGGGGAGGTGACAGTACTTCTCTTTTTTCACCAAAGACAAAGCTGAAGAAGACGCAGATTCCCATGGCAACAAAGGCAGAGAAGTGTCCCAGGATGTGATTTGCTGTCACGATACCCACCTTGCTGTAGATAAGGACAAGAGATAGCTCTGAAGGGAACCGTTTCCATGGGCCCCTTCCCAGAGAGCGCACACGATGACAACCCAGCAGTCTGTCAGAGCCTTCAGCGTCAGACAGGTTCGACTGGTGGGGAGCAAGGCTGCTTCCTGGAGCAACGGCTGCCTCTCGAAGCCTGCCTAACCCCGAACCAGCCACGCTGCTGCTCGCTAATCCACTTACCCAGGCAAGTACACTGGGACAGCAGCCTGCAGAGCTCAAGTTCTCAGCTAAACATCGGCCTCTTGTTCTGTATTGTTTTTTAATCCATGGAGTGCTACCTGAAGCTACATTGAGAGCTCCTTCCAGAGCACACATTTATGCTTTGTAGCGCGTGCCATCTAAGTGCATTTCCTTCCGACACTTCCATTTATCATACGTCTCCCCTCCCGCCCCTGCCCCTTCAGCTCCCTAGGGGAAGTTGGTGAATTTATGCAGGAACAAAGTCACCTTGAGCTTTAATCCACACCCTAGCAGAAGGAATACGTCTGTCGGCAATCGCATCCACCCACTCCGCAACGGCATAACAATGCTCACTTTGTTAGCACAGAAAATACTGGCTCCTTTTCTAGTTGTGGAGACAAGCTACCACAAAAGCAGAAGCAAACGGACTGGGGGCTGAAGAGGGAGGAATCTGGTCCTGCATATTTGAGAATGAACAGGTAACCTGAGGTGAAACAGTGGCAGTAGGGAGAAAAGAGCAAGCCTGGCAAACCAAGTCCTTGTCTTACGATAAAACCCCTGAAACAACTCCTTGCTCTCTTCGTGTGTGAGGAGCGAAGGCAACTGAGGAAACGTGGTCAGTGAGATCACAGAAGACAGGCAAATATCCTCATCCAGCAAGTGGCAACGCACAGCAGAACCAGGCACATAAGTGACCTGGATCTCCCCATCTGGGAGCAAAGGCCCGATTCCCTCAGAACCAGGGTGGCATCCAGCTGCTGGTGCAGTGGTTCCATATCTGCCCAACACCCTGCTCCTTCCTCCTGGAAACCAGCCCCAACACTGCCAGAGCACACAGCCAAGATGCTGCTTTTAAAAGGGGCCTGGGAGCCCCAGGAGTCCACAACAGCATCACAGATGTGCACAGGAGCAAAACTAAGCAGATGCCATCTCCAGCAGAAACCCCTACCAGCCCTGCAGACGCGCTCACCTGGCGTTTCAGAGGCATGCGCTGACACAGGCATCACCCCTGCTGGCACAGCACTCCCACCTCTGTCTCTCTGCCCGCCTAACAGCTCCTTTGCACCTCAGCAGCAGGAACTGCAGCTGCCTGTCTTGCTTGTTGCCATGCCTCGTAATAAGCAGTCCTGGGATGAACCTGCCTCTGACTGGAAGGAATGACACATTAATATTCCCAGAAGGATGCAACAGTTACAGCAGAGGGCAAGGAGGCTGAAAGAGAAGATGTGTGTGGAGAGCAGAGCCAGCCCTGGTGAAAGTGCCTCTGACACTCCCATCCTCCGGGCTGAAGAGCAGGGACTGCAATTACCTAATGGTCTGTCATCTCTGGGATTTGCTGCAGGTAGGCACAGCCTTTGTTAGCCCAGTGTTGCCTTTCTCTGCCAGGCACTCCAGAGAAGATGAGGGAGTTTCTGGAAACTGGTCGCACCTGACAAACCGAAAAAAAGTGAGGTTTTAGGTCTCCAGGTGTAAGATTACTCTGCGCTTGTGCTGGAACCCAGGAGCCCAGAGAAGTCAAGCCATCCCAAACCCCCAGTACTTCACCCACTACGTTGTGAGGAGAGAAGATACAAGTAGCACACAGCTGAGTAATCTTAGCCTGATCTGCCCTCATTTCACCCACACACCCTGGGTTATTTGTTACTTACATGGTCTGCAAGAACAAGAGGCACTGGGGTGTGGATTCCCTGTTGTTGACAACTGAGCAAGAACACCAGCACCCCAAGCACAGGCTTCAGCAGTTCACCTGCAAGTCCATCAACTGTCATCCGCTGGTTTAAACGCATTCACAGACAGGTTGTCCCTAAACAGTTTTAACTTCGCTTCTGTAACCTCAGACAGAAATCTTCCTTCTCCATACAAAGTTACCTTAAACCTAACAGAAGGGTCACAAAGCCTCTTATCTGTTCTCGTGCTCCAAGAGTACATCTTGATTTCCCCACAGGCAGTGCGGCACTGCTGCACTGGTGGTCGAAGGGACATTCCAGGAGAACCTCCTGGGACCCAGACACATACCAACCGAGACAGTTACCAGCACAGGAAAGCCAAAGGAAACATTCACAGCAATTGTCCAAATTCCTCTTTGTACTACTATAAATCCTGATCTAAGCCACTCTCCTTTAGGAAAGGCGTTAGCAGAACCTTCATGGGCATGCACGCAACACCCCAGCCCCACCCACCAGACCAAGGCCTTGTATCTGCAGCTTTCAGAGAGCTGTAGGCTGTTTACTACAAGCAGTAGATAAAGCTTGACAAAGAGGGAGGAAGGCACGCATGTGGCACCGTGTAAAACTTTTGCCATACCAAACCCAGAACATCTCTGTAGGCACTTCTAGTTGATGCTTACATGGAAAACAAAGGGGAAGAAATTGCAGACAGGTTTGGTCTAGCGCTCTGTCCACCACTGGGTAGAGGGCAAAGTCACACCAGTAACTGAACAGTGGCATGTGTGAGACACATCTGAACAGTCAGCGCTTGGGAGAGCTGTGGGGCTCTCAAAAACCAGATACTTTCTTCTTCTGCGTCAGGGAGTAAAAGAGACAACCCTTACAACATGCCACTGCTTCTCCTCCCACTTTTCTGCAGAAGGGAACGCTGCTGCTCTGAGCAGGACAAGGCTATGTGCTCTGTAAGGCTGCCCAGCTCTCAGGGCAGAAGCCCAATTCCTCCTCCCTCGGAGACTGCTGTGCTAACTGCCACCGCGCTGACCTGCCGTTTGGTTCCACACCTCCAGGAGAACCACGACTCGGTAGTGTTGCTTGAAGGGCATCCACTGCAAGGACCTTCCTTGCTGCAGAATGGTACTAGGGGGCTGAAGCACATCCTTTCTTTCATAACCAATACAGTCAGGCAGCCTGTCACACCCTGGGCTGCTGCCAAATGTCCAGAGAACATTTCCTAGTGTGTTTCCTTTGTGCTCCAAGTCGAGTAATTGCTACACTTCCACTTGCCCAGACATTGGGCTCTGGAAATTGCAGTCACGGTGGCCGTGATGGGATTGCTGCCATCAGTTTTTTCCAAATACATTTTCCAGGAACGCTCTACTTCTTAGAGTACTCCCAGAGTAGGTTTGAAAGCTCTAACCCTATTTACCAACGTGGCAGGAGGAGGAGGGTGTGACAAGAGGGGTAAAAACATGAAGTTACTTCTCTTGAACAGCAAGGATGAAATCAGTGACAGCAGGTTCCTTCAGAGGATTTTGGTCAGGAGTGATCAAAGTTCAAAGAACAAAGTGGCAGTGGTAGCCCCACCAAGTTACTTGGAGGGAGGGACCAGAACACGCAGGCGTGTGCTTTTTTTTTTCCCCAGCAACCGAGTACTGTGCTGAACTCTGAATTTACAGTTAACCATAAAACACAAACACAATTACAAAGTTCCCCACTGTGTCCATTTAAACACAGCCAAGCGCGGGTGTGGATTTGTGTTTAAAGAAACACGCCATGGGAGAGAAGGCACAGCAGGGCCAGCAGACACGTGGCAAGCTTAATTTCAAGGGAAGAACACCTGACTTCTACACACCAATCAATAAATAATTACAAAAACCAACCCACAGGAGCGTGTCCGGCCTCTTTATTTAAGACCATTAAGCACAGCGTTATAAGCATCTCTGCGAGGGGGATCTCACAAAGCTGCTTACAGGATCGAGGAGGACGAGTGCCAAACCGCAGCGTGTGGGAACAGGGCCCCGCTTGGGCTGGGCCGAGGGTCTGCTTCAAGGTGAGGGAGCAGCCAGGCTGACACCACGTGGGCGAGCAGCACGCAGGGCTCCGCTCTTGGCGGCGGCTGGCCAAAGAGCAGCTGCAGGACCCACACCTCTAACGAGGTGCAGGAGAAGGCTCAGCAGAAGGGCACGGAGAGGAGTGGCGCAGAGCACACACACACACGGGCTACCCAGCTCGAGTCAAAGGAAGTTTATTGGTGAGCACCCGGTTTGGACGTTACCAGATGGAACACTTTTCTCCATCTGAGCACCCTGTGAAACACACAGAACACAAACGCAGGACGACAACAACCGCCCTGAAGACACGGGGATGCCTAGCTAACGGCGGGGGCCTCAGGGGTGAGCTGCTGGGCAGGCTGTGACACTTCTCAAGAGGGGACAGAACTGTTTACAGGAAACCATTTGTTACAGAGGCCTGCCTCCCCCCGCCCCCGGTGGCGTCCCTTTCCCACCCCACCTTTCATCAGCAGCTTATCTCGCGCTGGGCCAGCCAGCCAGGAGCTCACCCAGCTGGAATCTGAAACCCAAGAGTCTCAGACACCAGGGCTGGGGCAAATGGTGCCGCCATCAATTCGGGAACTAGATGTCAGGGAGTTTTGATTCTACTTGTACAGGGGCTAATGAGAAGCTTGGGATGCGGACACCAACCCCAGGGCATAATTCTGAGAGCATGATGACAGATTCTCAGCCCCCTGCTCTAATTATACAGGCAGAATCTGAACAGGAATGAGAAGAGTCCCTTGTCAGATCAACAGCATCATTTTCCCAAGCACTGAAATTTTCTGAGAATTAGCACAAAAAAAAAAAACGCAAGAATCACCTCCACCAAGGAAGAAAAAAAAAGAAAGTATAAAAATGAAGCAACTGAGCTTCCCAGTAAGGAAAGCTGTGCACAGAGCTGTCACTGCAGAAGCAGCAATCACCAAGCAACCGTTCCATACAGTAAAACCGTAAGGCACTGACAATGTTCTGCTCATTACAATCATCACATGACTAAAAACTAACATTCATAAATTAAAAACCAAATCACCGTACATTTTAAAAAGACAATTTTCCCATTTAAAAAACGTTTCAGATTTTCAGTTTCAGGAGTTTTCCTGCCCCCAGGATCGACGACTAGTTCGACTGAGAATTTGGTGAGAAGTTCTGCTGGTTAACACACACCTAACACGCTGAAACTTCCCAGGGCAGAAGCAGAAAATGCTTTGCTGAGAACTTACTCAATGATCCCACCAACGTCACTGCTGGATGTCAGAGGTGTCAGCCTGCCACCCTGCTTGCTGCAGTACTCCCAAGTAAGTGCAGTCATGATTTTAGAGCTCACTTGCATCTCTGTTCCCCTCCAATGTGCAACTCAACTCAAAACCCCAGAGCCTGAGGTCCCCTGTGCAGCCACAGGCAGAGGAGCACAGGGCAGACAGCAGCACTTGCTTCGTGATACCGCCCCATGAGGATGCTGGGGTCCCTGCTGGAAGCCCGTGTCTGAGAGCAGCCAGGTCTCTCAAATTCATTTTATTCAGATTCCTCCCTTGCTCATTCATCCTCACAACAACAGTTGCCCCATGAGGAGGAAATCAGTGACACCAGCTTCCCCCAGAGGGTCAGCAAACAATCCCATTTTGGTCAGTACTGATCAAAGCTGAAAAAACAAATGGGTAGTGAAAGTATTTGTGTCCCATTACTGATCCCCAAAGCCATTCAAAGCTCCTTTAGAGGCAAAGGATCTGTTAAGGCTTTTTCTCAGAGATCGCAGTAAAGTATTACCTAAATATTGCACACTATTTGTCTGCTTAAATATTTAAAAATTGAAATCTCATTTCCCAGAGATTAGTAGTAATATTATTAAGAAAAAAAATGCTAAAAACGAATATGGAGTTAACCTCTCCATGCAAATCTACTGGAATATGAGACAGTTATTGGCTAGGGGTAGCAGAGGCCCATCCGTGCAGCGATTTAGCAAACAGTATTTCTTGAACAACTGGACAGCACAATTCCAAGTATTTTTGTCCTTTCTAAAAGCTACAGTGACCGTGCACTTGGACTACCCACGAAGTGCACTGTATGCTTTCACCAGCACAACAAAGCATCGAAATCCATTGCAAGACAGCCTCTCTAACGTCAGTTTTCAACACCTGACCTTTAGTCAGGACATCCAGAAATAAATAAGAAAGGGTATAGCGGTGAGACCACCCAGCAGCAGATCCCAGCGTGCCTGCAGGCGCGTAGAAGTCTGCTCGGCTGGGACAATCCGCCGGCCCTGCGGGCTGCCTAGCTCAGAGCAGCAGCTCCACGGTGCGGCGGGGCTCAGGATGGGTATTTGGTACTCCGGTACTGAGCTCGCAAAGGCAGGTCAATCACACCTCGCAGAGCCGTTCCGAACTGCTCCAGACCTGGAGGATGTAACACGCAAGTCTCCCAGAGACGTGGCGGGCGTCGCAGCTGCCAGGTCCAGCCAACAGTCCCGGAGGCAGGCGGAAGTCACTCAGCCAGCACTCGGAGGCGCCGCTCGTGCAGAAGCAGCCTGACCTCCCTCACTATTAGCGGTGAGATGAACAGGATTGTTGAGCTCGTCTGTGGAAAGAGGCAAACCCAGGACAATTAGCAGAGAGCACCCAGAGCTGCACCATCCCGCGCTCCAGTGAGCGTTCACGGGCTCCACAGAAAGGTACAGGCTAAAAGAAGGAATGTCGAGGTGGCACAGCGGAGGCAATGTCTGAGCTCGCAAGGAAGCTGCTGTGATTCCAGCTCTCACCATCTCCTCAGGAAGAAGCTGAGCTCTTCACTTCCTCAGCAGCCTTCCTCCTGGCAACCTCTGCTTGTTACCAAAGGAGCTTTTTCCGTTGCCAGCAGAGGTGCAGAGACAATTCCTGCCACTTCCAGGAGGGAAGAGCAGGTGAACTGTACAGCGCTCAACACCGTGGCAGTGCCAAGGAGATCAGGGCTTGAACTGTCCCCTCTCCCAGTGGTGTTTCAGGACAAGGCACTTTGGTTCCTCACCATCCTCACCACTCCTTCCACTAACCTTCAAGGACTGACAAACAAGCAGCTCTCTGAAAATATGAGGAATTACCCAGCATGGAGATAAACGAGGAAGAAGTCCTGCCTTGGAGGTCAGGCAGGCGGAATGAGCTTTGGGAAATGCACACAGGTGTTTTTGGGTAAGGATTTTTGTACATCTGCCAAAAGCTCGGTTCCTGTTGAGCAGCGTGGCTATAAAGGACCCAAAATGAATCCAGATGACTTACACACCCTGAGGCAAAGGCACCCCACAGCCCACTCTGATAACTGCATCAGCTGCAGCTAGTACAGAAACAGACTGCATGCCTAGGTCACCGTGTTTAGGTTCTCACAAAACCTTTCCACTGCAAATTGAACTTTGACAGAAGAATTACAAAAGGGGATTTCTTACCATTAGAATAAAGAAATAGAAAACCCACATCCACCCCAGGTTCTCTTGGATCAAAGACACGAGATACTAAAACAGAAGAGGAGAAAATGAGTCAAACTGGGAAGACGAGCATGACTTTCAGGCATTACTCTTCCATTTTCTACAATCTGTGGGCTGTTAACACACCACGAAGAGCTGATCACAAAACCATCGAGCTGATCTTTTCCTGTCACAATAGATGACTCAGGACAGCAGCCTTTCTGTGCAAAAATCCTGTCTCAGCAAAGCAGAGCTACCATCCTGAAGCTTTACAGTAACTCACAGCGTTCAAGGGTGACAAATTGACTCCGCTGAACACAAGGTTCTTGCACAGAGCACTAGGCCATAAGTGGACATAAGTGCTCTCAGAGGAACTAAAAGCTCTTGAAGGGCTTATAAATTAGACAGGACACATCTCCTGGAGCTGTGCAACCACTCCCTACTTAACCCTTCATCGTAGGCAGGACACTTGATTTTATTCTGTTCTGAACTGCATCCTAGTTCTGTCGGACAGTCTGTAAAAGAAAACGTGTTCTGCATTAGCAGATTCGCATTCAGGTGCTGTACAAGGGCTTCCCCTCTCCACTGCTGGGTGTACCAGCACAAAACAGGCTGTGGATTTCTAACACGCTCACTGTGCCTTTGCTGCTGTCCACACACCCCCAGAATGATGTCATGGTTGTCTCTGTTGAAATAGCTGCAACGTTAGAATGGGAGGCAAGTGGCATTTTTCAGAACTAAAGACACAGTTTTTACGATGATGCAAGTTTCAGTGGCATGTGTGGGGGAAGACAGAAACACTGAAGACCAAAACGGGGTCTAACAGTGCACTTCAACATGTCCACAAGGCACTTGTAATTTTCCATGCTTAATGGAGCTAAGCAGCATCCTTCCTATGAAACAGAGACAGAATGATTCTAATTATCAGGCAATAAACGGCACGCACAAACCCAGATCCCTTTAGTGAAAGGAAACTTGTATGCCTTGCCTAAACTGCTGGTACTTTACCGGCACTAGAGGATGCCTGGAACAGAACTGGCTCCGATCCTCCTGCTAAGCCCTCCCCTCCCAAAGCACCACTGTATTCTTCCACATAGTTAATGCCTGTATTTGAGAAGTAAAAACGTCCCCCGTGGGCACACTGTCTGCTTCCTCTTCTGCAACACTCTAGTCTTCAGCCCCCTGGCAGCACACTGTGAGGACTATCAGAGCAAGTGGTGCTAGATTTACAGGGTGTACGAGACATCGCAACTGAAAAGGGGAACCACAAGTAAGAGCAAATTTTTAAATTGCTTTGTAAACACTGTCACTTTCATAGTAGGTGTTCTCATTTCACCCAGTTATGTAGGTAGTTTTCTGTAAGCAAAGGTTTTGCTATTACCTTTGAGCAAAAACCCCAAACAAGTTTCAAAATATTTTCACTGTTTGTCAAGCTGACCTATGCTTTTTCCAGTTCAGGATATGAATGTCTCGGACTCATCTGACTTAAGAAATTGCTGTAATGACGGGACTAGGAATACTTAGTTTAGTTCTTAGCTCAATTTCTTCCACTGGAACATAAAACACGCTCCCATGGTTGTTTTTTTTCAAACACACACATACATACATGCACACCCCCCACACTACACGCAGCTTTGGAGCAAGGAGCGAGCTAGCACCTCTAACCACAGTAGACCTTTCGCCTCCTTCCCACCCTCCTGTCTCCCAGCCTCACCTGGCCCACCGCAGCCCCAATGCTGCCGGTTCCATCCACAATTCCCGTGACCGTCGCCAGAGCCTCACTGCTGCCCCTCACCAGGTCTTGACGCCCCAGGTCAGCAGAAATTGCAGAACTGATCATATTAGATGGGCCTCCAATGAAAAACCCTGAAATTGCCAAGAAAAAAGCCTCGGTGCAGAACAAGCAAGGGGACAGATTCTCAGCAAAACATCTTCAAAATGCAGATTCTACCATGCACAGAGCAGGAGAAGGATTCGTTCTAGGGCCAGTGATCACAGACTCACTGCAGGTCCTGGCACACCTCACATACCTGCAGTATGCACACAAATTGCCAACGAACATTTTCACTCAACAGCAAAAGCTAAGTAATGAGATGTGGCACACTGCACGAGGAGTCAGGCCGCACTGAACTGGACACACAAAGCTACTTTTGAACAGCGTGCATACACAAACCCTCAGCACGAAGCAGACATGGACACGCCCCTGCTACACCCACACGCTACACCCTCATTCTCCAAAGGCTGGTGGAGAGATGGAAGAAAAAAACTCCACAGGACAGAGAGTTCTGAAGTAGGAGTGCTTGAGAAGAAAGGCTCCATTCACGCAGGCTAATCCTAATTCCATAACACAACGCCATACAGCTGGTAGCACAGAAAGCTGTGACCTTTCACAGCACACAGGGCGTTTGGGGTCCTGACAAACGCCCTCAGACTGGAGCTGCAGCTCACAACTTCACATATGTAAAGTCCTGGGCAGTTTTTTTTTTTTCCTGGGCAGTTTGATCTAGTGAGCTAGTGGTTGGCAGCCCTATCCACGGCAGGGGGGTTGGAACTAGATGATCTCTGAGGTTCCTTCCAACCCAAGCCATTTTATGATTCTATGATATGTCTGCTTCTCTGCCACAGGTTACGGCTTCAGCAGCACAGACAGCAGGACGTGGCATGCGTCCATGCCCCAGACACCAGATCACTGCTAAGTACTGTGGCTTACATCCGTCTCCATCACACTGAGCCAAGGCAGACCTCTACAGTTCCAGGCCACTCTCTACAGTACATATTGCGTACACACAGAATCACAGAATGTTAGACATTGGAAGGGACCTCGAAAGATCATCTAGTCCAATCCCCCTGCCGAAGCAGGAACACCTAGAGCAGACTGAACAGGAACGCATCCAGGCGAGTTTTGAACGTCTCCAGAGAAGGAGACTCCACAACCTCTCTGGGCAGCCTGTTCCAGGGCTCTGTCACCCTCACCGTGAAGAAATTTCTCCTCATATTTAAGCGGAACCTCCTGTGTTCCAGCTTGCACCCATTGCCCCTTGTCCTGTCACTGAACGTCACAGTGAAGAGCCTGGCTGCATCCTCCTGACACCCACCCTTTACATATTTATAAACCTCGCTCTGTGGGGCAGTTTCTCTACAGCTATATTCCAGTAGTAACATAATTTGGGCCTCACGTTTTCCTCTTTCTGCAAAGCCAGCAGAGATGACAGCACACACAAACGCATTACCACCACCTGAGTCCAGTGTTGCTGATTTTTCTACAACCCATATACACACCTCATGTATAAGAATATATAGATGGCACCGTTATGCCACTAGGCATACCTGTAATTGCCATGATCACAGCATTGACAGGTTTGCTATTGGGAGAACCTGCAAGAGAAAGAACAGGTAAGTGTAAACAAAACAAACGAACTTGAGAACATCATTTATTTAGGATCAGAAAGAAGCATGCAAATATCCAGCTTGAATCACCTTTCAGTTATCTACAACGCAACAGCAGCTTCGCTGTGGCTAGACTTTTACAGAGGTTAGTCATACTGCAAAGACATTTATAGTCTGAAGGTCCAGAAGTTCCCTGACAACACTTGAAAGCAGAAAAGTCACCTTTGCCCTTTAAAGTTTGTGCTCTATTTCACTCTTAGGTTTGCCCGACTCTGTGTTCCAGCCCTTTTCTAACATGAGACAGTTTACTCGTGTCAAAAGACAGAGAACTCTCCCTTGGTAGTCCACAGTAAGAAAATTCTCTCTTTCTTTCAGAAGCTAGACTCAGACTCTCCCACCATAATGTACTTCCTTCACCATTTGAATAGCCTCTCCCACTCATTCTGAATTTTCCAAAATCTTGTTTAAAATGCAGAGATTAGATTTGGAGGTAGCAATCCAGCAACTGCCAAAAAACAAAACAAAACAAAAAAAACACAATAAAAGAAAAAAAAAAACACCTGCAAAATCCCATACCTAAACTCCTCCTCAGAAAGCTGTGCTTGGGTACCTAAGGGCTCTGCTTGGCTTTATAGGTGTAGCACCACGCTGTGTACATGCAGCTGCTTTTCCATCACGACCCATCACAAGATGTGACAAAACCCCACTGAACTCCACCAAGCCCAATCCTTGCTATTTAGTGATTACACCTCACTGTCCTTACTTTGAGACCACCTGAGCAAGCCAGCATGCCTCTGAAAAGTCACACATGTCCAACTCTAGCAGTGATTTCTGTCCACAGATCTCAGAGTGATCTACAGAAGCTGGCCTGTGATGCCACCTTGTTTTGGAGGAAGATGCACAGGAATGAAATGACATCAAAGTGAGTTAAAGCTCTCCGGAACCACTGGAGAACATGTCCTGAGATACAAACCTGATGGACTTAGAAATGCTTCACAGATGTTTCACTGAAATGAGATCTGCCTATCCTACTCAATTTTCCTGACAGACTCCTTTCAATAACCAGACACTAAGAGCTGTACTTACTATAGAGAGGCAGAAATTTTACCACTTTCATAAGCATAAGTGATAAAGCCTAAGAGCTCCCGCCTCTCTGTAGTACATATTTTCTTCAGCATAAATCTGGCCCCAGATTCTCCTTCTTCTTACTACAGGGATATGCTGCTCTGCCAGTCGTGGCTGCCCTCTGGTTGCCTCTAAGCACCAAACGAACCTCTGATCACTGTGCAACAAAACCATACTCACGGCTGTATCCGAAGAGAGAGCCCACAGCGAAGAGCAGGCTAATTGCCAGCACTGGGGCTCTCTTCTGGAGCACATCAGAAATCAAGCCCTGGATAGTTCCACCTGCAAAATAAAATAAAATAAACCATCATTATCAGGCTTAGGATGCTAACACCTTGAACCAAACTGAGCTGTTTCCCTGGGTGCAGTGGCCTCCTGCCTCCTCACTAACATGTATTTTCTCTACACTTGTGAAAACCAAGTCCCCTGCCCTTATGCCTCAGACACAGAGGCAACAGTACACCTGAGTGGTCCAAGAAGAGCAGGAAGAAGTACTCATGCTGCCTTCCCAACAATTTATTACTTTTATTTTTCTCTGGCATGCAGCTAGCCAGGGTTCCTCCTTTCCTCTTTGTTCCCCTATAGGGTCATCACAGCAACCACAACTCTGGATGTCAGCAAGCTTAACACTATGGCTGGTTTAACTGAAAGTGCAGGAGAAGGCAGTTCTTTTTCACAGGGAAGGCACTAAGCAGCCGGGGGGCTGATGTTCCCTGCTGTCTCACCTACTTGGGGTAGGTGCAGCTAACTGCAACAAATGCTGATAGCTGACACAAGTCATCTCCACAGGAACTGCTCTGCTGGTCAAAACTGGAATGTCAGAGAAAGCCTAAGAAATGTCCACAGAGGCAGGAAAACCAACACTGGAAAGACCAAAACAAGGATGTGTATTCTAGGAAAGCTAACTGGACTAGGTAACAAAGCAAGAAAGTGAACACAGGAGTGTGGAAGCCTAATCACATATATCGTATGTTCGTTATTCTGGAGGAATAGTGGCAGCCAGCAGGAAAAAAAAATTACATTCTATTTCACTGAAGATAACAGAGCTGTGCCTGCTCTGTTAAGCTCTGCACTGAGCCTGCTCTTAAAAATACAGGAGTGAAGGTAAGGTACAGCACCCAGAGCCCAGACCTCACCTCTCCCTCGAGGGGACCTGTCAGAAAGGAAGCAGCCATCAGCTGGGATGCCATGCACATGGCACTTTTCAAGAAGTCCCAGCAAGTAAAGACAACGCCTGCTGCGGGAGCGTCCAAGAATACCATAGCGTCCCTTAAATCATATGCGAACCTTCTGAGGGGCTAGCATGCTCTGCATGCCGGAACACGGCCAAGCAGCCACACACGTAACCAGCCTTTTCACGTGTTCAGCAAACTGCTAGATGCCGCTCAATGTGCCTGCTCCAAGTGGCATTTGCTGTCTTTCATTTTCAAATGCCAGCAGGGCAGTTGCAGGAAGATGTCACTCCCTCGCTCACTCACCTATGATTCCTCCCACATCATACCAGATGGAGAGCTGGTCAGCTTCTGCTTCTTTCCATTGAAAGTTGTTGCTGAGGTAGAAAGGCAGCCAGAAGAAGAAGGAGTAATTCACCAGTTTCAGGCAGGCATAGGCCAAAGAATACTGGAACAAAGAGTGGGCCAGAAAACAGTTAGCACCTGAGAAAAGCAAGAAGCATTTTTGCTTCTTCCCATAAAGCCTTGTACCCAGCTGAAGCTTTCAGGGGAAGTGCTTCTGCGTTTTATGTAAGAAGACAGCATCATGAAAGCTTAATGCTGAACATCAAAGGGAACCCAGGAACACAAAATTCACTGTCAAGAAGGTTATTTTCTTTTCACTAAATGCAATGGGTTAAAATGCTTCCAGTGCAATCTTGAGAGGAACTGACACAAGGCTTAATTAAAAAAAAGAATTTGGGAAATTTAATTCACCTTCTGAGGAGAAGGGAGCTAACCATATGACACAAAACATGCTTGAAATTTAGTCATCTGTGCATCACGCTGAGCAGTTACGTGAAGTAGCTCTTCTGTGCTATCTTTTGTTGTTCAGAAGACTCACCTGCTTACAGCACCCAAAGAGAGAAAGTTTCACTCACAACCCCCCGTTAATTATCCCAGGACAGGTTTATTCCAGGAAAGGTCTGGCCGAAGCTAAGCCTCAAAACTCAACAGCTGAAACAGCCTCATGCTTGTGGTTGCTGAGCTCTAGTTCTCCTTAGAGATATTTATTACAACATGCTTAGAAACTGTCAGCCAGATTGTCTGGCCAATTAAACAGTGAATTTCTAGAGGCCCAAGGAAAAACTGTCCATACTAAAACTCTTCCAACCATATCACTCAGCAGGAGAAGAGGAACTACAGAAACTGTATAACTTTTCACGTCCTTGGAGGTTCTCTCAGTATTTGGTTTCTCACTCCCTGATTTGCCATAACACTGTTTTGACTGGTCACTGAGCTGACGACAGATAGAACTCACAGACTCAGAGGTGTTCAGAATTCCAAACACAGAAACAGCACCATCAGCCGTACAGTACCTCCTCATGTTCTGGCCAATGACAAACAGTCACAGCCTCCACCACTGCTAAGAATCTCAAGGTTGTTTCCCATCCCACTCCCAGCACCACCGGAACCAAGCCATAGTCTATACGGCATTTAGCCGCAGCAGGCAAGAACTCAGCATGGCTACATTTTCTTCTGCCATCCCTCAGTCAAAGTCTTACAACGGAACCGTGGCTGTCCAGCACTCTGAACACCCGACATCCATCCACCTCCTCCCCTTTTAGATCCTGCATCGCCTTAATCACAACAGCCAACTGCCTAGCCCGCTAAGGGTCTCTGACAATACTGCCCACCCAGAGGTTCTGCTTCTTGACCAAAACCCACCAGTTTACACTACCACTGAGCCAGCCACAGGGGGCATACAGTTCCCTTGCACAGAAAACTAATGTTAGTTTTTAATGACTGGTTAATTTTTTCAGCTGGATGAAATTCATGAATTGGGCAATACTGCTGGTGCAGAAGTGCAAGTTCTCACATGGGGGCAGGAGGAAGATATGAGGAAATTGCATCACCAGGCCTTGTTTCCAGTTGTCTGCTAAACAACACCCACTTTGTCACATCACATGATGCTGATTAAAGCTCTTCAGGCCTGCCTTCTGCTCTGAAGCAACCGAAAAAAGCACACCCAAATATCAGTGCCAGAGCCTAGCGGGATGCCCTGCTGGCAGTAAGGATCCAACTCCTCAGGGCAGCAGAGCTGCCTCACAAGGCACCCACAGAGAGTGGGTAAGAGTGTCCTACACCCACCTGCTTTGCTCACGGTCTCCCTTCTACATTCAGCAGCAAAAAGGGCAGGATCTCTGCTGCCCTCGATGGCTCATGACATGCATTAAATGAGGCAGGAGTCCAACGGGAAGAGCAACATGCAGCCACATACCAGGGGAGCATTACAACACATGCGCACAACGACAACCGTCCCAGCCCCAAGGCTGTAACAGGACGAGTCCTCAAACGGTGGGAACTAAAACACACGGTCAACATGCAAGTGCTGACAACACAGAAGAGCCAGGTTTACATTTGAAAAACAAGAAGTCAGATCCCACTCAAGAATCTGTGTTCTCACCAGAACTACACCTGGAAGGCAACAGGCCTGGAAAAAGCCAATGGCCTTTGGCTGGCTGTCAGTGTCAGCTGCTTGGATAGAGTAATTGCTGTCATCTTCATCAGCATCATCATCGCCCATTAGAGGTCTGTTGGCATCTTCCTCAACACCGCCTTCGTCATCTGCTCCAAGCTCAGGAAGGCCTATGTTACACAAGGGACATGCAACAGGAACAACGGCCACAGACTGTTCACCCTCTCCCACTCTAAAGCTACGCTCACTTCTGTCAAGCAGCTCTCCCTTCTGGCAGCGACCTTGGTCTCCCATACCTCCATCCTCCTTTGGCTTAGAAACTCTTCTACGTGGTGTTCTGCAGAGTCGTCAGGTTCTACCCCTTGTCTTCTTGAAAGCATTCTGTCTGATCCTGGTGGCGGCTTTGTCTGCTCTGAGTGTCTGGCCATTCGTTCAGAGACATAACAAATTAGTGCACTTCCCCCCTTATTTGGAGGTTGGGGTCCTTCCACGTCGCTCCTGCGTGCCACCTCCCCTGCGGGTGGGGGCGGAGCGTGCCACCAGCTGCTCAGACAGCTGCTGCCTGTTAATGTTTAGGAACTGCACTGAGCTTTCTGGGCTGCTGAACACTCCTGTGCACGCCCTTTTAGTGCTACCAGGTTTATAGCCTTTGCAGGCACTTGGGAAACCTCCTGCATGGCCCTGTCAACGCCCAAACTGTCTTTTCTTTTCCTGTTACACTCTGCCTTGCCTACCATCTTCTCAGAGAAGGGCCATGTCCTGCCTGAGAGCTGTTTAACTGGCTGCTGGAAACCTGCAAACAAAAAGTACTTTCCCTTCCTGCCGCTCAGCTAAGGCTTGCCACAGTTCTTTCCCGCAACAGCCAGTTAACAGTTTGCTTACTGTTTCTTTCTTAATAAATTACAGTTTTCCAGATGAAGGGAAACTGAGAATAAGGCACATCCTAACAGAGGCACTAGAGCCCAAATGCTCTTTTTTTTTTTTTTTTTTTTTAAATACCCAGGCTCTGTACAGATGACGGGCAGTGGCATTTAGTGTTACCCTGGTAAGGAGAGCATTTCCTGCATTAAATACACTGAAGTGTAACAATGTTTTCTGAGAATCCTGAGGATCAGTGCTGTCAGAACTAGTAGCACTTCAGTTCTAGATGGAAAGCTGCAGATCTGCTTTCCATGAAGGGATTGCAAAGGAACAGCCCTCTTCTACTTACCCACTTCCTTTGGTGAAGTCAGGAGCCCAAAGAAGACAATAACTCCTCCAGCAAACTGGACTGAGGCAGTCACCAAGAAAGCATACTGAAGGTAAATAAAAGATAGTTTTTTAAAAGGCTTGTAGCCACATGGGCTTCTTTGATCAACAAGGACCTCTCCACATTCAGACCTCATCAGAGAGTAAATATAGCTACAACAACTCATCCACGAAACCTGGAAACAAGAGAGCTCTGCACCTCCTGAACAGACTTGGTTCTATCTAGGCTGAAGGCCCCCACTGAAAAAGCTGTTGCAGCATACTGCGGTGGCAGCCATGAGGAAGGAGCTCACCCAACACACCACACCCAACACAGCTGCACTGGAAGGGACTGCTCAAAGCAGGGGCAAACACCAGGTTCAGACCAGGTTGCTCAGAGGTCTGTTCAGTCAGGTCTTGAAACCCTCCAACGGCAGATTCTGCAGGCTCAGGGACCCTGGTCCACTGCTAAACTAATTTCACAGTGACATTTTTTCCAAACTTTCAGTTGAAACCTTCCCTGATTCACTTTATAGCCACTTTGCAACCCAGAAATGAGTCTGGCTCTGATTTCTCATCAATCTTCACACAAGCACTGGAAGGCTACTATTTGGTACCCTCCAAGCCTCCTCCTCTCCGTCCTGAACAAGCTCAGCCCTGTTTGTCTGTCCCTGCAGGTCACGTGCTCCCACATGCACTGGTTCCCTGCCTGCCACATTACAGCAACGTAAAGAGCTCCTGGCCCCTCCCCAGCAAGAAGCTGCCTCCTTGTGTGTCAAAACCTCACCACTATTCAGCTCCAGTTAAATCAGGTCTGTGAGAACCTGTGACACATGATTGTGAAGAGCATTTTGAGCCACCCAGATCAGAACAGGGCACACTACAGCATCAGGGCTCTTCAAAACATCAGCCACATTTGCAGAGAAGTCCCAGGCTCATTCCTCCCAAGCCTGAAGTGTCAGGAAAGGAATAACCCTTCTGTTTTGCCCCCTGCTTCTGACCACAGAACTCCAGAAGATGAAACTGAACACTTAGATTACAAGAAAAATATTGCTACTATTTTTCAAAGACAAGATAAGAAACTAGCCTCTGCATAACCTGATCAGACATGCAGCCAGAGCTAGACGCCAGACAGCAACACTGACCTCGTAGCCGTACTTGAGAACGCAGGAGGCCAGGAACGCCCCAAGGATATTTCCCACAGAAGCACAGGCGCTCCAGAGTCCAAACACAAAACCTCTCCTGCAGAAGCGGAAGAGAATTTGGAGGGCAGGATGCAGTCAGAGGTGACATTAGGAGCAAGACAGACTGATGACAAAGAATGAACTTAAATTTACTTATCAAGTTGCAGCATTCTCTCCACCCACTCCAAAGTGAATCAAATGTCACTTGGAACAAAACGCAGAGCAACTTGGGGGTACCAAATACATAAGCAAGGAATGTTCTAGCCTGAAACTCCTGTGTTACAGCAAAGGTGAAGTGGCAACATCGGGATTACGAGCTATGACTATAGCTCATCTGCAGCATCCTCAATTAAGACACCAAACTACCAAGAGTCAGTTTCCATTTGGTCTCTTTACTGGTAAGAGGCCAGAAATAGGATTTTCAGTGGCAAGACAATTTGAATTCAGCCCCTCTGCACTGCAAAACAGTTTGACCTGGTGTCCCTAGCACACACAAATGTGTTCACACTGAACTGTCCCACTGCTCCAGAAGGAATGAGATAATACTAACAAGCAAGGCATGTTTCATCCCACACGACTTTATTTCTGACCTAACAGCTGGCAAGAGAGAGATGTGCCTTTTTGGTATGAGACTTCCAGCTCAGTCTGCTACTCAGCAGGTCAGAGAAGTGAGTCACTGAAGAAATCTCCACTTACCCAGCTTTTCCAAACCAATTGCCCATGACAGCAACCACACAGGGCCAGCCAGTGGACTGCAGCAAGCCGTTCACAACCCAGAGACAGCAGTAGAACCACTTGTTGTAGAAATGCAACCATTCTGTGAGCGTGCCAAAGAAGAACACCTAGAGAGGAGGAAGAAGAAGAAGAAGAAGAAAATAGAAAAGAAACCATGAGACTACTCCTGGAAGCCAGGAGTGAGGTCTTAAAGAAGCAAGAATGTTTCAGGGAGAAGGTGCCCCACAGGGCCCCAGCTCCAGTTGGCCTGGTATTGTTTGAGGAGCGGCTCAGAGCTAACAGCACCCTCTGCTGAGCCACCACAGCACTACTGCAGAGCCCCAGGAACTCAGAGAAACGTGCTGCTACTGCACTTGCACTTCACAAGACTTACTGTTGTAAATACCCCAGTCATAACCAGAGAGGGGAAGAAAGAGACAAATGCTCTCAGTAACAAAATATTACAGCTAGGTTTCAGATCACTACGGGCCCTAACCAAACCAGCCCAAACAAACACACCTGCTGGCACGCCATGCCTGACGCATGGCTGTGGCCGTGTGTTTGCAGAATGCAACGGGCCGCAGCGGGCTTTGTAGCTGATGGGTAAATCAAAAGCACTCCACACATTTCACTGCTGCTTCAGTGACCAGAAAACCACAGCGAGATAAAACTGATTCATGCTCATCTGCAGTGGCGTGAGCTTGAAGGCTTTTGTGTTACGCAGTCACTCTTTTTTGACATACACCCCCCCACCAATCACAAAATAAGTAGATGAATGCTTAGCGTGGTCAGCATGCCCTTTAAAGGAGGAGCAAAAATTCCATTTGGAGGCAAAAGTTGATGACAACATCTGTAGGCTTGGGGAACAGTCCTAACACCATGCAGTCTCAAACAGTCAGAACACACCCACGGTGTACAAGGGTTATTCATCAAGTCTCTAGACAGTGCTCCAGACTCAGGACTCTCCTTCTGACACAGTTTCCATAAATAGATACTTCAGGAAGAGCTGAGTCATCTAGTGAGCGCCCTGAAAGCCCTGAGGTACAGCTACAGCTCAGGGCAAGGCTCACATAGAAAAAGAATCTCTTCTTCTAACACAGAACCCTTCCCAGATATCCTGACAGACACTCCTGAATCACACCGGTACGTTCCAACTTACCACCAGAGCAGATGAACACATGCCAAAGGACAACACCCAGCGCAAATTGAGGCGATCTCCAACAATGCCACTCACAAAGAGACCCTAGGAACAAAACACAGCGTCGAGTAAGGTCACAGAGAACATCTGCAAGAATTAAAATGAAGCAGAAAAAGGGGCCAGCTGGCTCAAATGTTTGTGTGTGTTTGGCCCACACAGTTTGGTTCTAACCGCTTCTTCCGCCACCAAAAAAAATTCCCTGCTTTTCCTAAGTTGTTCACTAAATGCTTATCTTCAAACATTCCAAAGGAGAGCTCTTGGAGAGGGAGATCTACCCCTCCTGCTCACTCATGATAGGGGTGTAAGAAATTTTGAAGTGACAGCACTTCTCTTGCTATTGTTAACCAACATGTTCACGTGGGACACAGGCACAGACAGAAGGAACAGAAGCAAAGGAAAAGATCTGCTCCTGAACTAAGCTTTGGAACTCCATGAGCTCCTGCTAGGCAAGTCTAGAAGATGACCCTATTCAGCTGCTCCCAGCATGAGTGCAGTGATCCCCAATAGATTCAGTCAGAGCTTAGCAGCTTTGGATTAGTTTTACTCACCACAGCATACGAAAACAAAAAGATAGTATCCAATGTTCCCAAGAAGAGAGTTGCTTCTTCTGCATTTGGAAATAAATGGCTGCTGTTCCAGAGCTACAGGGAGAAAATTGTAACAGGTGAACAGGGAGAAGCACAGCTGGTTGTATTCTTAAAATGCAAACTCCAGCTCTGAAGCAGAAGAGCATCTGGCCCCAGCACCCTCACATTCCTCCAACTCTTTCATTAACAGGTGAAGAACAATTCTCACGTTGTATACTGCAGAAAATGCCCGGCGCCACTTTGCTTCGCTTCTAGAGGACAAACTAGTGAGCTGAGGAAGAAATCCTAGTTCCACCAGGATCAAGACAAATGACTGGAAAACAATCCCAGCTTCTAACAAGCACACAACTGTTAGACAGCTTCTTACACAGAAACACTGATGAGCATCTTAATGAATAATACAATAAAGGCATATTCTGTTTCATGTGCAGTGTCTCTTCTGTAGCTGTCTTTCTGTCTTCACTAAATGAATAATTCCCTTAAAGCATTCGTGGCAGCACCCATCATAAGAAATGACAGACCACAAACAGGAAAGAGAGAACACAAAAGGAACACGGGGAAGAAACAGACTGGCTGGAAACTATCTACAGTGAACTCCAGCCACTAATTCCATTATTTGGGTGTTTACCCTGAAATTTAATTTATTTTCAGTATGATCAAACAAGGGAAAAGATTCAGCTGTCCCCAAACTAAAATTAGTGGCATCCGTGGAAAACAGCAAGATTTGAGGGTAACTTGAAGAATGAATAAAGTTTATTAGCACAATTTTTCCTTCCCTCCCCACGTGCCCCCATTAGAAAAACAGGCCAACAGCCCAAGCCTGACCTACACATGCCTCTGACTCAAGCATCATGGTTTTAGTTTGATTCTGCCTCTCCAGAAGAACATCTGTACAGACAACACCCGTCACACATCTGCTTAGTTAAGGATATCTAACTTTGGTAAGGCCTGTCAACATAGCTTCTGGTTCAGCCTCACGTGTCAAAGAAAAGTAATAAGGCCCATGGAAAATATTTTTTGCTATTTGAAGCCACCGACACCGACTTACAACTTTTAACCAGAGATCCCTGGCGTTCCACAGACTATCAGGAGTCTTAGAAAGATAAGAGAATAAAATCTCTCAAATTCGTCACACAGCCTCCGGGGGACTTTCAAATCTCTGAAGGCTGCTAAGTACAGCTCTAAGCTGTCCTTCTAATAAAGGAACAGTAAAATCTACTCAGCTACCTTTCGGGACAGCCTCCTCTCCTGCTTTGGCTGTCCCTGTAACAGGACGGCCGCCAGCATCAGGCTGTTAAAGCACTGTGACCCCATTCGCTGCTCTTGTTTATTGCCACTTGAAAGCAGGATCCCCTTTTCCCCTCCCTCACCTCCTGCGTTCTTCTGGCTACTCCAGAGACTCTCCTGGGGTCCCAGCTCCCACCAGAACACTAACTTCCTAACAAGTTTCTCTCTGGGGACCACTAGGAAAGATTTCACCATCAGCTGACAATCCAGAAAACTACAGTTCAGACACCTGAACACACGCTCAGAGAAGTGTCCCTGACAGAAACAAAGGAAAGCGACTCTTCGGCTCCACAGCCTGAGCACACTGGAAGTTTCCCATCTTGCTTGGCACCTGTTAGTCCCTCCCTCCCATCCTTACCTCATATGGCCGGAGCTCAAGGGTGTTGTTCAGGCATGAGGGAGTCCACTGGCTTGAAATGCTGACTTTGACGTTACTGAAGGTCTTTCTGGAAGCATGGAGCAAGGAGTAACTGCCAGAAAAAAAAAAACACAAGCACGGGTTGGCCAAATCTTCTCTGTAGGTCAAGTGAGAAGGGGTAAGACTCAAAATTCAGGCACATTCTGCCTAAGCAGGCAGCGAGTAGCAGAGAACTGACAGTTTTGGAGACAGCTGTTAGCAGCAGGAACCCCAAAATTACGGGCAGATACTGATTCTAAAGGGTGGGGGGGAGGGGGGGGTTGGATGAAACAGGGTCTTGATTGCAAGGGAGCTCCTCTACTGTTTTCAGAGCAGGAGACAACTGTGCAATAGTTAGGTACCTCAGGAAAAAAAATAACAGAGAGAAGAGAACACACTCATCTTGCTAACCATCATTACAAGTTCTCTCTCAGAGACAGACTGAGTATCAGCAGCAGCACTGCCTCGCTGATATCCTTTGATCCTCGCAGCAAAGTTCCTACAGAGGCAGCATGTTTCTCCAGCTGTTGCCAGCTGGTGTAACAGACAAGCTCTCAACACAAAGCAAAGAGATCTTCAGGTCTGAGGCAGAGAGCTCCCTGTTCCAGAGGCTTGTCCACCCTCTGCGAACAGTACGTGCAGGAGGCAACGACACAGCAGTCTCACCTTTGGTGCAAGCCCTCCTCATGGCCAGATTCCCCAGATTTAGCAAGATGAGCCCCCTCTGCGCAGACAGACACTAAGCCTACCTAAAGAAGGTCAGCAGGAACACAACAACGTGATGGTGAGTGCAGTGGGACACCAGGCCTCTGTTTGCAGGCTGCCTCCGCAAGCTTCCAGGCACAGCCATGGCCCTGCTCCTGCCCTCGGCCACAAAGGCTGGACGGTGCTTAGGTCATTTTGTCTTCTTGCTTAAATAGACGGTAGGGAGGGACAAAAGAAGAGAACATGTGAATTAAAACAAGTAGAAGAGCTGGAACTCAGCAGGAATGACTCTACGCCCCTCCTTCCCGACCGGGTTCATGTTTCTCTCGTCTCACTGGCTGTATGTTCCTTGACGACCTGCAGGCCCAGCAATGTTCTTTCACTACCATACTCCAGGTATCCCACTGTCATCCTCCAAACCATTTATTTTGCATCCTTCTCCCAGCAGATTCCTCCTCAGCACCCATCAGCAGAGGAGTTCCCCCAGGATCCACCAGCTGCAGGTGTCCCCATGCCCGTGACCATGCTGCACCATTTGCCTATGAGTGGCCACAAACAGGGTAACCTCCCACTGCTACCTGGCTGGCCACAGACTGCTGACTTTAAGCTGAGAAAGCAGCCTTTGGTTACTGGTGGAAACAGGGGTTTGGATCTAATTGCCTCTTTAAGGCACTGCAGAGAGAATATGCCCAAGGGGGGGCTTGCACAGCTGGAAAAGGAAAGCAACTGTGAGGACGGCGCTGAAATCCAATAGCTAGATTCCATGCCTACTTGCTCTCAAGCCCTGCATCATAGCTCTGTCACCAGCTCTTTAGCACAGCATGTGGCAAGCCGTACTAAACTGTCCCTACCTGCAAGCTCAGATCTCTAGCTCCCAGACACCACAATTACTGAGGAAAGGCTGCAATACACGTGGTTTCTTAGCACCGGCTCGTGCCATGCTAATCCCACACCCTCAGCTGGGCAGCAAGGCAGTGAACCTCTCTCCACGCCTCTTCTGCTTCCTTGGCAGAGACCTCTTCATCTGGATTTCCCTGCGGCAGCTCCCAGCGCAGCCGCACGAACACTAATGTCTGTGCAGCTAGGAGAGCAGGGCAGAGCTGGACACCCTACATACATGCTGGTCCTGAAGGCAGGACTCGATTCAGCTCGCACCCGCTGGCTTACCGCAGCCAGACAAACCAGCCAGCGGGAGCCGCACCGTAAAGTCATTCCAACACCACGCATATTCCAAACACTGAGGAGAGGCAAAAAAAAATAAATCAGTAATTCCAAGGAAATACAGCTGAAATAGGACTGGCCAGAATGCCTTCGTTTCCCTTCGTAACCACAGGTGCTTTTTGTAACAACCTGCAAACCAGGAAATCTGACAGAAGACTTCGCAAGCTCAGCTTCATAAACCCCTCCCGGAGGAGTCAGAAGCCATCACCCCGGCTCCCTCTCGGCCAAATTTTTTTCTGCTGCTGGAAAGCCTGTGTTTCATACTGTCCTTCTGCTCTTCCCTTTAGCAACTTGTAAAGGCTTCACCCAGCCAGCTTTCACCATCAGAAGCCCTCCTTTCTTGGTGTCTCAATGACAACGTGTGCCTGAGCACAGGACACATCAGCCAGCCCCCTCTTGCAGCCACACACCCCCAGGCCGCTTGGCTTCTCTGTGGGCAAACCGAGCCCCTGTGAGCGGAGCTGTAGGGAGCCCAGCCAGCCCTAGGGCAGCCGGCGATCTGCACGGTCTGCTGGTCACAGGCCGGAGCTGGTTCTCCTCTTCCTCCTCCTTCCTCCCAGTCAGGCAGCAGCAGATAAGAGAGGTTTCTGGAGGAAAGCAAAACACCGCAGCTTGTGCAACGCAGAGGGAAAAGTTCCTTCCCCGTGCAATCAGTTTACAGCCCGAAGCATGAGATTTACCACTTGCCTCGTGTCAACACATGTAAGCACAGACCCTATTTGCCCAAGATACCCAGCCTTTTTAAAGCTGAGTCCTGGACATGACCCCAGAGCCAGCCACGTTTTTATAGGGTTTACTATTGCGATACCCATTCTTCAGAGCTTTTCCGTCCCAGCTGGCTTCCTCAAAGACAGCCCTCTGGCACACAACGACGGGTTTCACTTATTTACAGAACAGACATGACAATGAGAAGGCTTAGTTTCCCTCCCTCCCTGCCTTCACGCCGTCTTTTCTACATTCAGAGCTGGCCTTTTCCCTAGGCTGGGAAACTAGCTCACAAGCTGCCCCCTGACTCCTTCTAGGGCAGGAAGCAGGCCGCTTTTGGGCTGTGGGATCAGCTCCTCGCGTGCCCACTGCGCACCGCGCGCCCTGCGCTGGCCGATCTTCAGAGCGGGCCTTTGCCACCCTTGGCCAGCCTCCACCACCCTTCCACCCGGGGCCCAGCTAAGACGCCTTAAGCTCAAAATAAACTTCCTTAACACCACCCTGCCGCCCTCCAAAGCGGGCAGGAAAGAGGAAAGCCCAGAACCAACATTCCTGCGACTCCTAAAGCGCAAAGCGAACAAAGGAAAATATTTAAAATAATAACACATTGGAGGGAAAAAAAAAAA
>VXAV01009119.1:221187-247715 GCA_013399715.1 Alectura lathami | reverse complement strand
GTGGGGGGAGGCCTGCGGGCAGCAGCAGCAGCTCCTGCCCGCGCAGTAGCGGGAGACAGGCGGGGACCGAGCTGTGCCCCCCCGCAGCCCTGGGCCGGGGGACGGCCGCTCACTGCTCTGTGCCCCCCAGCAGGCCGGCCCGCTGGGAGCAGGGATGCCTTTCTCCAGCTCCAGTGCGGACGATGCCTGCGACTACCTGTTCAAGATCATCCTGATCGGGGACTCCAACGTGGGGAAGACCTGCGTGGTGCATCGCTTCAAGACCGGGCAGTTCCACGAGAAGCAGCAGAACACCATCGGTGTCGACTTCACCGTGCGCTCGCTGGACATCGATGGCAAGAAAGTGAAGGTCGGTGGCAGGAGCAAGCTGAAGCTGCTCGGTGGGAGCGGTGGGGCGGGGAAGGTGCCGCGGGGCAGGACGGCGCTTGTGCCTCCATGGCCGTGCCATCGGCGTGGCCCGTCCGCAGGCAGGAGCTCTAGGGGAGTGGCAGGAAGCACCGTGTCTGGTGAAGGCGGCGGACAGAAGCCCGGCAGAGGCAATCACCCTGGTTTGGGCACGCTGTTGTTCTCCTCATGCCTTCCCTGGGTTAAGCTGTTGAGAAGGCTCTTGCGCTACCTGTGGGGAGCAATTTGAAAGTCACCTCTGGCTTGTAGGGGATGCATCTTCCCTTGTTCACAGATGCGGGTGTTGGATCAGTGACAGTGAGGAGGGAAAACCCTCTGGTCCTTTGCAGCTCTGCTTTGATGCATTCCTCACCTGAGGGAAGCTGAACACTTGTAAAGGTGAACGCCAGGAGAAAATATTAGCCAAAACTTATCTCCATGGGCAGATGAAAGGTCGGACAGCTGCCCAGCCCTGCTGCAGGGTTTCTCTGCTCTTCATCCTCTCCTGTTGAAAGGCTGCAGTCCTCCATATCTCTCAGTATGCTGGCTGAAAGTGGGAATGTCGGTCTCTTTGCAAAGCTGGTGTTGCTCTAAAGGTACATGTCTCCAGACCTAGGGAGGGCAAAGCCATGCTACGCTGCGATGGAGCGAGCTGGAACGGGTCTCGCTGTGTTGTGAACAAGGGCTGGGGGTTTGAAAGCACGGCTGCTGCTGGCAAATGCCTAGGGAGCAGCACTCACTGGTCCTTACAACATCAGGCCTTTCTCTTACAGATCCAAGTGTGGGACACGGCTGGTCAGGAGCGCTTCCGGACAATAACCCAGTCGTACTACAGGAGTGCCCACGGGGCCATCCTTGCCTACGACCTTACCAGGAGGTCCACATTTGAGTCTATTCCTCACTGGATTCATGAGATTGAAAAGTATGGTGCTGCAAACCTGGTCATGATGTTGATTGGTAGGAATCTACTTTTAAGTATTACGTTGTATGGCTTTTTTAATAGATGTGTAACATCATCCTCGCTTCCCACCACTGCTTAAAGCATCTATGAGCTATGAATTAAAGAGGAACACAGGAATACAGTTTTAATTACAATAGATGCAAATACATGTCAGTTTGATCTAAGCTTAAAATTCTGAAAGCTGCAGCCTGGCCCTGATAGGACCAAGCAGACAGTGAAACCTTTTCATGTGTTCCTTTTGTGCTGGAATAAGGCAACAAGCTTGCTGCCAGCAAGCAAGCACAGCCCTACTGCTGTTAGAACAGCAGTGACCCTGTCCTCCTGATGTGCAGGAATTCAGCAGCTTGATAATTCAAGAGGAAGGAGAACACAAAGCAACACAACTCCTCCTTCTCATCTTTCCTGCCTGCTCTGTGGATAATGCATGCCCACTGCTCTGTAATGCGACTCGGACTGGGTAAGCCAGCAGACGGGGACACGGCTTTGGCAAAGCACTACATAGTCTGCGTTCCCCTTCCTCATCTGTCCTGCTGGCATTCAAGAAACTTTGCCTGTGAGGAAAGGAACGGGCAGAAATTGCTGAGGCTGGAGATGGGAGGAAGCAGGATGGTTGTTTCCCTTTGAGTTTCAGGTGATTGCTGCTCTTTCCCTCCCCCAGGGAAGAAGCTGCAAATAGGGCCCTGACATGCTGAAATGACAGAGCCTCTGTTTACACTCGACTGCTTCTGCCTGTTGCACTGCAGCATTGCGCTGAGAGCAGTGCACGCAGCCTCAGCAGCCCAAACTGGCTTTTGAGCCTGCAGCACAGCCTGCATGGAATCTAAGCTTCTGCTTGTGCCCCTGGCAAACTACCTGCTCCTCTTGTGGTTCTTCCTGTTCTTCCTCTGATGAAACAAACAACAATTTCTGACCTGCTTGTGAGTAAGAAGGAGGAAGGAAGGAAGAAAAACAACAACAAGAAAAACTTTGGTAGGGTTTTTCTAACTTTTGTCATGACTCCAAAGACCAAGACCGCTTAGTGCGTATGGTGGGGTCTCTTTGCTTATTTTTTTTAAGTTCTGAAATGGGTGAAAATAAAGCTTATCAAGGATCCAGCGTAGTAGTTTCTCCCAAAGCTGGTGCTGTTTTACTTACTTTAGCAGGAACATCTGATTAGATGAAGTCATTTTATTCACATTTCCAATGTGAAAGGTTGAAAAGACTTTAGCTCTCCCCTCTGGAACTGGAGGAGGAAAGGGCCAGGGCCCTTTTTAAGGTGGCAAACAAACATCAAGCAAGAAGTTTTTGGGAGCTTTGCCTTGCTGATTCTTTTTTGTTTATTACCTCTTGAAAAAACTAGAAGTGACTTGTAGGAGAAGGACAGTTAGGTTACACGGGCTTCAAATTCAAGATGTGCATGTGGTGAAAGGTTGTCTTGAAACTAAGAATGTAGATGTCAGCTAGGCACTGCATGTGCCAGGACTGATGATAATTCTACAAGCGCTGGAAATACTTAAACATAATTTGAGGTGTTTCACAATTTGTCACATTGACTAGACTTTCATCTATATGCTTCCAAAGAATCCTCTCGCACCACTATCTAGAGCAGATGACTGCATGAACAGAGTTCTGTCTTACGGGTTTTCTTGTCTCATCTCATCTGATTAGCTGATCCACATCCTGTGGTGGTGGCTCTGACATGCTCACATCCCGCTTTTCCAGTGGATCTTATTCCCAAAGTAATTCTAGTATTTAACAAAACTGAAGCAATATTGCATTTAAAGAAAAAAAACATGGGAAACTAAAGTATTGGATTATCCACTTGCCTTCTTTTAAGGGAACAAATCAGACTCCCTGGATAAGCGACAAGTCCTGTTTGAAGATGCCTGCACGCTGGCAGAGAAGTACGGGCTCCTGGCGGTGTTGGAGACATCAGCAAAAGAAGCTCAAAACATCGAAGAGGTGTTTGTCTTGATGGCTAAGGAGCTGATAGCCCGAAATACCTTGCAGCTTCACGGAGAGAATCCTCCAAGCAGCGTCTATCTTGATTCCAGGCCAGTGATTGCCAGTCCAAGTGCAGAGAAGACCCAGTGCCCCTGCTGAAGAGAGCTTTCAGGAACAAAATTTGGCAGTCATCGTTCTCCTGAGGCTATGTTCATCTTAGTTTAGTTCAACTGATGAAGGTTTGCTGTACGGTCTCAAGCCACGTCTCAGATATCTCTGAGAGATATCTCTGCCTTGCAGTTTGGCATGCAAATACCTTCAGAGATCACTTCTGGCAGCACAGGTTGCTTTGAACATGGCAGCTGATACTTGAACATGAACCTCTAAGCTGAGAGGACTCGGGAAGCTGCCACCCCTTGCCTTAACCAAAGAGAACTGTACAAATTATTGCCTTTAATTATAACTTTGAAAGATTTTTTTTTTTTCCTGGCTGTGTCAGAAGATAAATCTACACCAGAGCTTGCATTTGTTTGATTCTTCTAAGATGCTGTAGTGCAAGCTTTTTCCCTCTGCCAGTAACTTGAAGCTGTCTGATGCGCTTGGACAGCGCTGACCCACTGCTGCCTCCGCTCTCGTTCAGGGGGGCCCTGCTGTCAGGCGCGGGGCCACCCATCCCAAGCAACTCAGCACCAAGCTGCGTAAGAGGGTACATGAGTTTCACATCTGTACTGACTTCCCCGCCAGACAAACCTGCAGCCATCTCTGATGTTTCAAAACAGGAGGAGTATGATGTGTTAGGGTCCCAGCCTTCTTCCTGGGGTGAGGACAGTTGTCTTTCATTTTGATCTCAAATTCTAAGCATTGTATGAAGTAGTGCTCTGTCCTGCTATGCAGAGTTACGAGGGACACTGGAGCTCCCAAGGCTACGGTAATGGCCTAAATTAATGCTGGGGCAGAAATACTGCTACTACTTTGTGTTCCTAGGCTTTTGCCTTGCTTTTGATGTCCTGAATTTAATCAAAAGCTGGCTGTAGTTTGTGTGACAGGCCAGTGGCAGAGCGTGCTTGTAGATTTTCAAGGGAGCATGGAGGAAGGGACTCAAGTTCCCATAAAACAGCGATGAGCAGGATGGTTTAATGATGCAACCTCAGCTTGGAACAGTTAAGGGAAAGATACGGAGCATACCAAATAGCTACCCCAGACAAGTACATAGCTATTGCTTTGGTAGGAGTAGATTTTGAATTGTTCCTCCCAAATGCAAGCTGTGCTGCTGGGGGACTTACTTGCTTCTATGTGCAGGAACTGAAAGCAGTTGGGGTTTTGTTCATTTGTTTCCAGCAGATGTAAGCAGAGAAGGAGAAGGAGGGGAAAACAGTATACAGAGGAAGCCTTCAGATTACAGTCCATGTGCTCAGAAGTGCATCACTTGGGCTGCTGTGGTTAAGCTATGAACTGGAAATCACACTCTAATGATAAAAAACATGCAAAGCAGCCCTGGGGAGGCTGGCAAGCTGCCACTTACCAGATGGCAATTTACCTGTGCTTCACAGGTTCCTGGAGGTAGGGAAAAACATGTAGCAAATCCTCCTGGAAAAGCTTGTCTGAGAAGCACAAGAAATAGAGTGAATCACTGATTTAGTCTTGCACAGATTTCTATTATTGCTTCATCTAGCCCGGTTCTTTTCCAGCCCGTGTGAAGGACAGGGGCTAATTCAGCACCTGCAGCCTGAGGGAGGAATCTTCAATGCTACCCTGTAAGCCTTTTGCAATACTCTGCTGTGGACAGAGCACCTTCATCAGGCATCCTCCTTCTGATCAATGTACTTTGTAAACCTCAATTTCATCGCGATGTGGGGCTAGCTCAAAGTGCACTCAGTTGGCAGGTTTCAAAGTGGCTGAGCAAGTCTGCCCTCCAAACCACTACTTTCTATTCCTTGTCGCCTTCAGTCAAAACTAAACTTATGTTCCTGTGTTTAAAATCCATGCTCCCTTTTCTGTAATGTAGCATTTTTTTTTTCAGTATCCACACTTAAACTGCTAGCAGACTTCGTTCTATTTCAGAGACAATCTTTGCAGCAAGTGTTAATCTTTTAGAAAACATCACAGAAAATACTCACTCATACCCAGTTAGTCTTTCATTAGCCAAGAATTAGAGGAAGGATTTTAACACCAGAGTATTAGCCTTTGCACGGCAGACTGCGTTCACTGCTTTCATTACCGCTGTATGAAGTTATTTTGCTTACCTCAGTATGGGGGAGGCTCCCGCAGGCTGATGCTCCCATAACTCTTTGGCACCACGGGCTGCAGGTCTCCTGCCGTTCTCTTCTAGCACATGTGGAGCTATCGGCAAAGCCTTTCCCTAGCAGAGAGCTGCACAGTGCAGGACTGCACAGGCTTGTGGCTGAGCTGTTTCTGCACTGTTCCCTTTCCTTTGATGTGTGTAACGGTCTCCCTGCCATTTTTTCAAGGAACTTGTCGTAAGCACCCACCCTGACATGCACCTTCGTGCAACTGAAGTAGAAATGTGTGCCCTCTTCTGGTTGGTTCTGGCTGGTGCCTTCCACAAGCCCTCTGAGCAGTCACACCGAATGGTTCCCACACAATCATTGCTTCAAGCTCTCCTCATGCAAGTGAAGAGCAAGCTGCAGCCACTGCTAAGTTCTTCAGTGGTGGTTAGTAGACATATCCATGAGGTAATACCTGATGTGGAGAAAACTGAAGTTTTTTAACAAACTTTACTATAGTATGTTCTAGACTGTAAGACAGCAACCACGAGGTTCAACAGCAGTGGAAATTCTGCAGTTGTGCCTTTCTCAATCACAGCAGGCAGAAGCACGCAGCCATGCTGCCAGTGCAAGTTAACCAAGGGACACAGCAACTGCTACAGCGCCTTCAGGCTTGCTCCTCCTGCAAATCCCACGTGCTTCTTGATGGCATCATTAACACACTTGCAGAGAAGGCAGCTTATTGTGATGTTGGTTGCAACGCTATTCCACAAGGAGCTGCACATCCACCTTGAAGAGAAGCTTATGTTTTTACCTACTGGGCAGAATTATTCAAATCTTAGGTGTCTTAATTTGCTGTTGCATATTCTTTGTGCTGATTCTACACCCAGGTGAGACTGAGGCAGCACCTGCCAAGAACGGGAAAGATTCTGAAATGCAGCACACTGAAGCCTCTTAGAAATAGACTGGCCTCTCAGTGCTGTGGAAGGCACAAGGCACTGCCTCTGTGGCCAAGCTTTTGTTTGTATGTAAGGGACGGGCTCTTAACAGCAAAAGCTGAGGTTCTCATCTAATCATTCCAGTTAGTATTTAAGTACAGTTGCAAAGGAGACTGAGAAAGCACTTCCAAGGCCCGTGCCTGGAACAGAGCTCTCTCCTGGAGCCTCCTTTCAGGAAACAGCTGCACACTGATGCTTTTGGACAGCGACCTAAGGCTCACTGTTCCCCGCAGCCAGGAAAGTGCTCTAACCACAGCACCGCTTCAAGAGAGCTGCTCCTCCCCTGCTGTAGTTTACCTTTACAGAAGAGGGTTGCTAATAAGGTGGGCTTCTACGTATGAAAAACATTTGGCTCAAGGCAGGGGGAGATTCAGTACTCATCACTCTCTCCACTGACTCCTGAAGCCATTTTCAAACACCTCTCAAACACAAGGATGGGAGCTGTGACAGATGATGCTGGGATACCCAGGTAGAGCTGCTTTATTCAGAGCGAGAGCCCTTTCTGTACAGTGTTTGCAACTCCAGTATTTCGTTGCTAGGGCTGTGTCCATAAACAGCACTGCTTATCACAGTTACCGTGGCCAAATGTGGCTAGTATGCATACCTGATGTAACACTCACCTCAACCACACACACACAGTTCAACAATGCCTCTCATGCTACAGCAGATAGCTGCCCTTGTAGCTCGTTTGTTGCTACTCAATCCACGCAGCACATTCCTGCGTTGCATCTCAGTCCCAAGAACTGTGTGAACTCCCTCGTGTTAAGCTGCTGCAGCATTAATAATGCCATCGAGGCAGGCTTTGTTCCAAACAGGAGAGTGTACCTCAAGGTATGCTCCAAACACATCTATTTTGTGCCTGCTGTAACAGGAAGGAGTTGCAATGCATTTCCTCCCATCAGCAAGACTACAGTGCACAGTCACCATGAGGAAAGAGCAGCGCTGCCAGGAGCTGCACGGAAGCTGCGGCCCCAGCTCACCCAAAGCAGGGGTGGCTGTCCACAAGTGCACTTGGCTCTCATGATCACATTCAGGCCAACCAGAATGAGCAGCAGACACTTACTGTACACTTACCACACAGTGCAAAATTCCAAACCAAAACAGAAGTATATTCTTGCACAGGGAGTAAAGTCAAATGACAGCATGCATCTTTTTCTGAACATTTTCGTTTTGAAATCAGGATTTTTTTGTTTGTGAAGACTCCATAAATTTCCATCATCCTGTTTCATCTTAACACTACTATGCATATTCTCATTGTCCTCTATCTATTCAGTTTCTGTATCCAAGGTATTTACTTCATATGAACTGTATTTTCTTCACATTTCACCCTCCATCTTCTTACATTAAAAGTTTGTCTTAATTCCGAATTTATTCATCCTTACAGAGGAAAAATATAGCAGCCTGCTAAAATTCTGTGTTCATTTCAAAGGCCCTACACTTTCCAGTCATTCCCCTTGGGAAGGGGTGGGCAGGAATTACAGTGCAACAGCAAGCTTAGAAACAACCAACAGCAAGGTTCAAACAGGAAGGCACATACCCAGTGCTGCTCAATGACACGACGCTGCAGGCGCTAAGGATACGTGACAAATGCCTTTGTACAGCACAAACACACGCCCCACCCCCAAAAAAACAAGATAAAATACAGAAGCTTCAAGCCTAAAAGAACAGACAAGCCTCATTTACTTTTTTGGGGGTTTTTGTTTTTTTCATTTTTTTTGTATTTTTTTATTTGGGAAAAGTGCTTCTTACAAAAGGCAGCTGCAAAACATTACATTATAGACCTCAGAACAATTTCTCATTCCAATTAAAAGTGAAAGGAGAGGCAGTCTAGGGGACAAGAGCAGCAGGAAAACAGATCACGGGGCATCCACAAGTCAATAAAAAAAAAAAAAACAGCGATAATGTAATGCAAGGTTAAAATTCCTGTACTGGAGCTTTGGTGGCAAAGTAATTTTCCAATGCAAATTACAGCCAGAAACTGCATGACCGACTTTGTAAGCAGTAACTCACGTAAGCTGAGTAGATTTACCAGGCAACCTGCCCAACTCAGATGCTGAAAGGCACACATACCTTGGACCAGCTGAGAGGCGCAGAGATTTCCTAGCAAAGCTCGAGGCTTAAGTGGTTGCACCACATTCTAAAACTAAAGAGCAACAGAGCTAAAGGGGCCTCTCTGGCATTCCTCTGAGCCCACCTCGGCTAACCGGATTTCTGCTCCTGCACAACCCTAACAACGCACATGAAGGAGCTGGTGTATCGGGGAGCTGCACGTGACGGGTAAAATCATTGCCACAGACTGGGCGGAGACCACAAAACCAGTTTCATGTCCAATTGGAGGCTAGACTTCATGCACCAAGAGGGGATGAAAGGTGGTCTTGGTATTTTTAACTTACACAGAGTCTCCCCGTCCTTGAGGTCCAACTCTACATTTATCTGTATATACACATAGAAAGTTCTCCTTTCACTAAGACATTATCCTTTCATGCTAGACACAGTAAAAACCTGGAACATTCACACCTGGTTCTGGTTACACAGTAGTAATAGTAATGTGCAAGTAAACAAGAGACCAAAATCACAAATGAAGATGTGTACATGAGGGGGCTGGAACGGAGCTGATGCCAGAAAAGGATTATTTGTATCTGGCCTGACGTCAAATATTGATACAGAGACAGGAACGAGGCCATCAGCCAATTTACATCCCCACTGCATGGCCACTGCTCATTTTTGTATCTGGGCTCTTCAAAATGAGTGTGGAAGTCCTGTAAACACTTAACCCTGGAATTGGGTGAGCTCTGTTGGGTACATAGATGAAGCAACAAACCTAAGCTAACTGTTTGACAGTTAAATTCATTTTTACAAAAACTAACATTTTTAAGATTTCTTGTTATTTGTTTAAACAGAGGAAAAACAACACTCCTGGGAAGGGAGGGGACGGGAAGAGACAGACCCTGGGTAAAAGTTATTACAACAGCACCTGGAATTGATAGGCCTGCCTAGGAGAAACACAGGCACTGCCACAACACCACAGGTAATAGCTACTGCCTGAAGCCAAGACAACAGTCCACACTCCACTGTCAGGTGCTATAGATCCAAGTCATAATAATCTTCCAGCTCATCGTGAAACAAGTCCCACTCGTCCTCGGAATCCGTTAGCTCATCATCGCCTCCTGCTGCCAACAGCATGAGCAACATCTCACCAAGCTCAAAGGTCACCACCTCGTCCTCGTCGGTCTCAAACGGGTCACCGTTCTCTCGCTCCTCGATGAACTCCCAGAACCGATTCCTCCGCTGGGCCTGCAAGTGGAGCACAAGCATTCCCCCAGGTGACCACACGTGCCAGCAAGAGTCTTCCCAGAGGCCGGGAAGGTTTGGCCCTGGCACACCTCCTGGCATGCAGGGAGCCACGGTTCTCCTTCAGGGAGACACTGACTTCCAGTAGCATTCACCCTTACACATCCTTATTAGGGCTGCCCAACATTCCACCTCAGTACGTTGGTGTACTAGCAGGATTTTAAAAATTACTCTCTCCATCTTTCACTCACAAATTTTAGACCAACCCCTCCTTCAAACTCACCACTACACAGGTCTGCCAGAAGGCAGAAAAACCAGATTCCCTGTCCATTTCTCAAGGCAGATTTAACACACAGCCCTGGTGCTCTCTCTGTACAAGAAGAACAAAAACCAGCACTGACCCGGTATCTACTTGCTGTTCCCACTTTGGGTCTTTGCGGCTCCTCTTGGCGGCCATCAGGGTACGCGTGCTTGTAAAAACAGTTCCCTCCAAACGGGCAGCTCCCACGGCCTTCATCAAAATACCTGCACGGCTTGTTGCTGGAAAGGAAAATATCGCAACCCTTACTCACAGCAGACCCAACCCGACGTCAGAATTGCATTTACCTATAGTCCAAGGGGATCTCGGGTACCATTTGAAGCTGGAGGATACTTTGTCAGTACAACACCTACGCAAAAAAGTGATGCATTACACAGCGTTCACAGCCAGGACGCGTGTGGGTCGATGCATGCATAGGGACACTGATGGCTTCCACAGCGCAAGTCTGCATTACCTTATGGCTGGGCCACCAGTGCCTTGTGTGCGTAAGGGAAAGACTGAGGTCAAAGTGCATAGGAGCAGCTTAGTGACTGCGTGGCTGCATGCATCTGCGGGTGGAAAGGTGAGGAGGTACTTCGCATGTGGGAGCAGACAGGAGGTAGGAGAAGGCTTTACATCGATACCCTTCTTCTCCAGGTGTGCCCTGATTTCTGCAGTCTCAACTTGACAGAAGGCTGCAGTGCTCGTACCTCATTGCCTCCTTGTATTTCTGAATGAGTTTCTGCTTCTCTTCCTTCTCCTCCACCCAGTACTCACTTGGAATGACAAAGTTAGATGTGATCCGACACTCTGGGCAGGACCTGGGGAATGAACAGACCTTGCTGCAGAACTCCACATTACAGGGCGCTCCCACCCATCACCACCATGGCACAGACCCATCTTTACAGATGTATTGCGCACACGCACTCGCTGTAGGTGCTTTCCCATCTATATTCTCTCTGACACACGAAGATAACCTAAGCTCTCTTCAACAACTCAATGGCAGCTGGTCTGCTTGGCTCAAAAAAACCTTGAAAAAACACTTCACACAGACTCCTTTTTCTTTAGAATTAAGTAAATTTATTTTGGTTTGATTTCTATGTTTATTTGACTGGATTTTGTCTTTTTTTTCTTTTTTTTTTAGAACAGCCTTTAAATGGAGAAATGGTTTGTCAACTGATTAATGCACTAGGGCAGTAATGAATTAAGAAGCACACATTCTGAACTGGTTAATCTGTTCTGAGATTCCTGGCTAGGTGTCCAAGACAAACAGTAACCATCGGACAACATGCTGTTAAGTAAACGAAAGTCATTTTCTACCATTAAGTGAGTTTGGCAAACTTAATCCCTATTAACCAAACCAGTGTGTAAACGTTACCCCTAACAATTGCTTCACTTCCAAACTGAAGTTAGTGTGCATTAAATGCAGTCTTTGTGCGGGGGGAAGTCTGTTGCAAGTTGTCACAAGTTACTAAGTTCTTCCACAGTAACAAAGCACGATCGAAATGGGAAAGTGCCTCACTTTATAATCTTGCTCTCAAACTGTTTAGCACTCCTCCACTTGCGGATGCACTTGAGACAGTAGGTGTGGTTGCAGTTGGAGAGGATCCCAAAGCGGCGCTCGCTAGGATTAGCTTTTTCATACACCACCTCCATGCATATCCCGCACACCATGTCTTTACTACGCTGGACAGCAAATGAAAGCTCCATGTCCTTCTCGTGAGCTTCAATGCAAGACTGGAAAGGAGAGAGAGAAAACAACTACAGAGACAGCTGGTCACCTGGTGAACTTCAAACAGGTTTTTAAGCTCAGTTTCAGCCTGCTGTTTTGCATAAAGAATGGGAAATGATTAAGCTGCAAAGTCTTTATCCTCGCAAAGTGTTGCTTTGATAGCAGGAAACAATTCAGAGTTCCGATTCCTTCCTTCAGACATTGCTTTTAAACATCAGACAGGCAATCTCAAAGACCATCCAGTTTTACTAGGCAAAGAACAAAGCTTTACTATCTTCACACAGCCTGCTCTCCCAGCCCAGGCAAGGAAACCCAGCTGCACTGGAACATTGCTCTGACAGGAAACAGTCCAGTTTACAACAGGAATTTCATTCACCGCCCAGCCCGCACACACCTTCAAATGAAAGGGAATTAATGACCAGTGATTGCGGGGAGCTAGGAAGCAATAACTTGAAGCTATTTGACACCAGGCAGCTGCCTGCTTACCTTGATGTGCTGGGATCTCTGGGCAGCATCAATGGGATGCAGGACCTGCAGCCCACACATGTCACACACGTCCCCGTGGATATAGACGCAGTTCTCTCCGTAACGGCACTCTCCCACTGCAGCGTAGGGGCACAGCTGCTTCTTGATCTCCACATCTGCTTCCTGCTTCTCGTATTCTTCCTCAATCACCAGTTCCTCCAAGGGTAATTCAGTGCAGGAAGGCGCAGCTGGGAACAGAATTAAGGATGGTAAGCAAAGCATTCAGATTTAAAATAATTAGAGAGATTTAATGAAGAAAATATATTTTTTAGGTGACCCTGCTCAAGTTACCCAAATAGATTACGAAACAAAGTACACTTCAGCCCAAGTTTCGCACACCCTCAATCTGCATCAAATTATTTTCTGACTCAAGAAAGCAAGATTCATTTCTAATGCAATTTGTCCATCCTTCAGTTCAGACAAGACTAAAGCTTCACCGGTCAGAGTCAAACCCATTTACAGGTTCGGTCCGCACAAGAGCAAGAGTCTGACTAGTTCTCAGCAGCTTCAAATCATTTTTTATACAAACTCTGGTCCAGCAACAATCAAATAAGGTTAAAACTCTCTCATTGCTTTGAGAATCAACCCCATACCAGCTGAAGGCTTTTTCTCCAGCAGTTGCACAGCTGAAGCAGTTCCGGTGTGTCCAGCACAAAGAAATGCCAGTAGGGAAGCACCACCCCAGCAGCTCCTCAGATGCAGGCTGACCAGCACTCTTGGACTCCCACACAGCTGCACGAATGACAGGAGAGCTGTGTCCGCACCCCCCAACCGTTCCCCGCCCCGTTTAGGCAGGTTCTGCTTAAGAGCTCTCCCCATTCCTCCTGAACAGAGGCTTGTCTGTGTCACCACAAGCCAAACAGAGTTTTAAGATGGTGACATAAAGCAGGATGACAAACTAAGTTACAGGGCATAAGCAGTCAGGTGGGAGCTGTACTAAATGCAGGAGGACAAAGCATTGTTATACCCAGAACACACATGGAAGATCAGCAGCTGGACTTCATGTACACAGCCAGTGGCCGTTAGAGCGAGAAGCCACCTGTGCTCTAAGTGGAGCTTTATAAACCCTTTGACAAATCACCTGCTTATCTGAGCAGGAGATTTGGAGAAGCAAGTCAATACAACTGAAGGTGTACTTGGAACAGCAAAAGTAAAGACAGACGGGCTTCCTCCAGAATAATCAGAGGCTGCACGCTCACAGTTTTTATCCCCATGACGCAAAGATGCGCAACAAGCATCCAGCAGCCTGTTAGCCTTCAGACACACAGAGGAAAAAGCATCTCCCGGAGAGCTCACGGTTTCAAAGACGACGACAAACATCAAAAGTTAACGTAGGAAAATTCTGGTGCTCAGTCAGCTCAGGTCTGCTTCCTGTTCGCTTCTACCTAAGAACCGTCCCTGACTTCAGCAATCCCCCACACTCATCTTAGATACTCAGTCACTCAACTTGCTTTTGAAAAGTAACACATCAGCTGTTAGCCTGCTGATTTATAGTCAGAAGTTCCCGACCAAAAAAGCAAATAAACCTTCACTGCCCCTCTTCCCTGCAAGTTCTAGTTACTCTGGTGCTAATTCACACGCGACCATTTGCTAGGCTCCTCTTAGTCTTCCGCCTGCTGAACACAGAATGAAGATCTGTGCCCACTGACTAAAATTCCTCCCCCCTCTCCTCCCCCTTTCTCTGGGGTTTGAGAACAATGGTTTATGCCAAGCAGCAACAAGGATCACAAGCACCAGGCAGCTTCCATTCCCCTGGCTGTCATTTTTGCCAGTTTTTTTCCTAGTTAATGCTGTTAGATTTTGATTTTTTTTAAACCTGCTAAGGAAGGAGAGTTTAGTGGATGACAGGATTCACAGATGGAAACCTACCAGCCAGATAAACACAGCGGCGTTTCAAAGGAACTGAGTGATACAGTACTTTTAAGGAGGCTGGCAAGATCATCTTCTGCTTAAGGCAATCCTACAGCCCTGGAAAATTGTGTACTTTGAACCAGAGGCACATTTGAAGCTTTTCTTAATGGAGGAAATTGCCAGAGTCACCTGCACTCCTCTGAACGATATCCTTCGTCAAAACTTCACCCAGGAAAGGTTTATTAATAAAAAACCTACTCCCAGCACTCAAGCCAGCTTCGAAACTCAGAGCAATGCTACGTGAGTCTCCGCTCAGTGCTTCAGTCTGCATCACATTCAAATGCTCAGCTCTTAACAGGATTACTCAGATCACCTTTGTTTCTCTTAACAGGGTACACAGAACAGAAGCTCTCTGGTCCACTTAAACCCAACCCAAAAATTTAACAAGGTTTCTGCTACATGAAGTCTTCAGTTTATGACGCAGGACAGGTATATACGTAGTTAAAATATTCTATGCTGAGGTGTTTTCAATGAAGTTAAGATGCTCCTTCCTGCTGGCACATCCACCACTTAAAATGTAAACGACAGTTTTTCTACAATGAAAGACAGTTATGTCCCTCATTCCGCAGGAATTCAATGAACAGAATCTGAATGGGAGTTGGGTCAAGTACATGCTGCCCGCCTCAAAAAATAACAAACAATTCAGTCTCTGACAGTCAGGAGTATTACACTTCAAAGACTGACCAGTGAACACACGCTCCCAGACCAATCCTGAGACTCTACGGCACCGTAATTTTTTTAAAAAACGTGTTAAGCCTTAGACAAGCTACAAAACAGAATCTTCCATTTCTTTAGTGACATCACCCAAAAACTCTGACCTGTGGTATTGAATGGTGAGCTCATCTACACACCCCCTGTGGGTGCCCCATCCCTGGAGGTGCTCAAGGCCAGGCTGGATGGGCCCTGGGCAGCCTGATCCAGTGGGTGGCAGCCAGCCCGCAGCAGGGGGCTGGGGCTGGGTGGGCTGTAAGGTCCCTTCCAACCCAAGCCAGTCTGGGATATGATTCTGATTGTTCCTGTGGAAATCATAAGCAGGTACCTCTCAAAACACAAGCACGCTATAGCAAATCAATGTGAATCTCTAGAGTGTCTTCAACCTTTTTTGGATGTCTTCTGACTAAAATCTCCATGAAAAACATCTAATCAACATTCTTGAATAATCTTGAGTTCAGCTTCTCTTTTCTCTTTGACTCCAGCCCCATATTCCTTCAGGACTGCTTTCCTGACAATCCTATCTTACACAGAGAGTTTCTCCATTTTCAACTTGATGCAGAAGACATCAGACCTCCAGCATTCCAGGTCTATGCCTTCCTAAGTCTTCTGTAAGGACACAAACTGCTACAAGATCGATGTCAGATGCCTCAGGTTCTAAAGATACTGAAGGAAAGTCATCCTGTAGAAACTAGTTTATTACCTTGCATGTACTTGCTGGTAATAGTTGTGTTGAATTCATCTGGCAGCCAAGAGGGCAGAGTGCATTTTGGGGTGCCTTCACAGCCAGCCAAAAGAAGGGGTTCTCTCACTTGATTTAACCTTGGTGCAGCCTCACCTCAACTACTGTGGGCAGGTCTGGGCTCCACAAAATAAAACACATCCAGAGGAGGGCACCAAAGCTGCTGAAAGGGCTGGAAGGCATGTCCTGTGAGGAGAGGCTGAGGGCACTCGAATTGTCCAGTCTGGAGGAAAGGAGACTAAAAGGTGACCTCACTGCTCTCTGCAACTTCCCAAGGAGAGGAATCATCCAACTGAATCACTCTTTCACTCTAGTAGCAGCAGGAAAGAGCAACACAATTCAGTGTTACTTGTATTTCTGCCTTCCTTCTCTCACTCAGTTATTCCAGAACACCTAGCAGCAGCACAAATATGGAAATGCTGTGTACCTGTACCTCAAACAATGAGCTATTTGAAGATTTGCCACTGTTTTCTTTGCTAGGCCCTGAGCTCACCTTCAAGATACGACATTTAGTCCCAAATCAGAGAACGATCTGCATTAGCAGAACACCTTGTCTAACAGTAGATGAGCACTGCTAAACATAACCTGAGCATTAAATGACAGAAGTTCTAATGATTCTGTTCTAATGATAAAGTACCTGTATTTGATTACTCATGGCCAGAAGTCTTCTGTTTCATAGAGCCAGGTACTACTAGAAGTCAGGCTAAACACATGCAACCTACTTTTCCCCTTTAACTTAAAGCCTTTGTGCTACCTTTCTACAGGGAAAGTGGAAGGTAGGTATGCTACTTAACCAGTCCGGTCCCATCTGAAGAGCTTTTCCAATCTCATTCTCTGTATCAGCCACCACAATATCATAAAGTCAAGCCTCAGAAAGGTGATTAGAATAAATACTTCAGTCTCTGGTCTGAATTGCTGTTGGAGTCATGAAAGCAAGCACTTGGTTCAGCCTGCACCTCCTCTGGAACCCTTTACAGTATGCAGACTGTCGGTAAGTACGCCTGGTTTTAGAGCATCACCACAGAGGCAGTAACCGATGTGGAGCGGTCCTGCTAATCATATCAGGAAATTCAAGGAGAACTTAACGACAGAACAGTTGACGTGGTTCACAGATAGGAGCAGCTGTCCTCAACAGAGCTAGAAACATTAAAATAGATGCAGCGTGCAGAAATTGCTGACCCACGACAGAAATGTACCGCTATCCCACGATCAGCTTACCACGTCCGCAGTATGGCTGCCCGGGGACAAACTCTACAGCATTCACCCAGTCTTCAGCGCCTACTCCTGCAGCTGCCAGATCTATATTTTCATCTTCTATCTCAGCAATATCTTCTTCAATTGTTTCAGGGAGTGATACGAGGTCTGATGATACTGAGGGATAAGGTTTTGCAGCTGGATTCACAGTAGTCACTTCTTCCTGCATCAGCGGCTTGGTGTGTTCGTATCTAAGAAGTCAGAAAACAATGACAGCTCTTCACAACAAATTCCTCCACAAAGCAGCGTGAGGAACTGGAAGTAAATTGATTAAGTTGACACACACTATGCTGAAGATCTAGAGAGGCTTGGAACAGAATGCCCCTGACGGCCCCTTATAGAGAAGTGCATCCACTTGTGTAAGGTGTCAGCACTGCCTAAGGAAACTGAAGGTACTCCATGTCCTAAGAAATGGAGCAGCACATGCAGTTTTTGCTTAACTTTCAGAAAATGAACTTCAGTTATGTCCAAAACTGGTCATGTACCTATTACACACATGCAGTACCAGCGAATGGAGTGAGCTCATTCAGCTTTAGAAAGAGAAGACTGAAGACAGATACTGCTGTCTCAACTACCCAGGGGGAAGGCACAGAACAGAGGGAGCCAGTCTTCTCAGAGGCGTAGTGACAGGATGAGAGCCAGCAGACAAGTTCAAAGTGGCACATTACGGTAAGTTATTAGAAGAAATCACCACGAGATTAGTCATACACTGAGAACAGGCGCCCAGAGAGGCTATGCAATCTCCATTCCTGCAGACACTCGGAACTTGAGTGGACAATGCCCAGGCACCATGCCCTGAGCTGACCTATCTTAGCTTCTTACCTCAAGCAGAATTTACGTTGACCTCTAGAAATTATTTCTAACGCCTCCTTCAATTTACTGTGGAAAACGATGCTCAGAACCCTTTGATCCCTACCACCCAGAACAACGGGGAAGTGCCATTTCCCTTAATAATCTGCCTTCCAGCAGCTGGCAGACTACAAAGACAGACGTAATTCAGTTCCCTGTGAAGCCTTAGATATCTGCTGACTGATTTCAAGGATGAAAGGAGGGAATTCTTGGAGATTATATAAAATCTTCAAGAAACTGTGATTCATTTGCCTTGTGTCCGACTGGAAACAGCAAAGCACCATAGTTCCTGTCTATCAGAACTGAGCGTCAGCTCTGACATCGCAAGGCAGCTACGAAGCACAACTTCAAAAGGCAAGCCTCCAGGCCTCCACAGCAGTGGCTTCCAAAGTGGGGTGCATGCACCCCAAGTGTTACACAAGACAGTCCACTGGGGCTCAGGAAGAAAACATTAGAGTTTTTTTTTTTTTAATCTGAAAATATAATAAAGAAATTAAGCTTTACTGGCATTTAATATATGGATTGAGGCTGGTGTCCTTACTCAGTCCGTATGTCAAAGGGTCCCGTGTCACACATGGGTCGTGAGGTGTCCTGAAGGAAGAGGGGGTGCTCCACAGTGCAGAGGGATGGACAGCAGTGCCCTCGCTCGTTTGCTTTCAACGTACTGTAACATATTGCAGTTTATGTCTGCCCCACTGAATGGGGTCACAGATTATTTAGCTTTAACTAACTCTCAAAATGCACAAATGGTTTAAAAACATTCCTGCAAAGTAACTGTGGATTGAAGATAACAGATTATGTGAACACAAAACAACAAGAAAATGTCAGAGCTGACACTTGTACCCCCAGCATGAGCTCCTCCTCAGCCACATTACAAGGTTAAAAACAACAACAGCCTAGCCAGGTCTGACATGAACTTGGGAGGGGGAATCAAAATTACCAAGAGGACTGTTTGAAATACAGACATGGAACACAGACCCACTGCTGTTAACAACAGACCCCACACTACGTGTACGTTGTGCCTTGAGATGCTAATGACAGCACAGAGCCATTACAGAAACAACACTCTTAAGATTTAAGCATCCCGAACACGAAGACAAACTTCCACAAGTTTTTTTTTTTCCAGAGATGATTCAAATCATGCAATACTCAATCCAATATTTTACAAAATTCAGTGACAAATGTTGAGAAGCATCTTTGATATTTCTTAGGTAATAAGACAAAAAGCCATACATACAGAGTGGGACACCTGTTCTTCCTGACGGCTGAAGTAACGCACTGAAAACAATACAGCAACATAGCAACACACAAAAGCACTTTCCTTCCTCAGCAAACACTGTTGGGAGACACAGAACACTGCTGAAGACTCAAAGAAACAAGTACTAGAGCAACCTGTGTAGCGTGGGAGGTTTACAGCAGAGGCGGCTCAAGTGCAGGTTACTAGCGTGGCCCCACTTCTGGCATTCGCTAGGTTCTGTTCCAGCAGAGGAACACGAGCTACATTTCTGTGGGCCCACTACAGAAGGGATGCACGAGGGAAGACGTGTTCTCAGCGGCACAGGACTCCCCACCACAAACGAAGTTTCACAGTGAACACCGGGTGAGCGTTAACCACTGGGAGCAGCTGCAGGGCCTGGAACGAACCAAGCCTTCCAGGGCACGGCTGCAGAGCCAGCACCAGACGTGGAATTCCACCCCTGAACCGCTCACAGGTGAAACACTGCTGCAGAAAAGCTGGACCCAGAAGCGCGCTCTGTGCTACAGGTTGCCAGCAACCTGGCTCACCTTGCAAAAATAAACCCTTCAAAGGGCAAAATCTCTGTGATATTTTGTAATTAGGATAGTACCTATGAAAACCTTTTTTGTACCACGCTGCCCTTTGCTGGGCACCTCACCTTACACTGCTTAAAAGAGTTGCCAGAGACAAGCGGCACGTTTTTCCTTCACAAGACAAGTGCTGCAAATCTGCTGACCTCTTTTGTCATGAGAATTGGCCGTGACTGGTCTGCTCCGTAGCAGGGATTTTAAACAAAATACACACGCTTCATCAGCCCCTTCAAGGCTGAAGCGGTGTCTTGGGAAGGAGTGTAGTTGCTCTTGAAAGAAGCTCAGCTATGGGGATGACATCTTGTAAATGCCTGTTTGGCAATACTTCCGTTGTTAGCTAAATATTTTATTGCCAAAACAATGCAAGTGTGTTACCTGTAAGAACACTCCTATCTGTACTTTTAAAAAATTTGGAAACAATTTTGTAACGTAGTTAAAAATCTAAATGAAGAGCTTCAGCAGGCCTCAGACACACTTGTTAAAAATGGAAACAAAACACCTTCCAATGGGTTTGCAAGAGAAACTGGTTGCTATCATGGAAAATGGAAATTCACCAGCCAAACTTCAACAAAACCTTTGCAGAACTGGGGCCAGCACTGAGAAATGGGTACCACGATATAGCAGGCACAGCTACCTCCTTCTGGAGCTGCGTGCCTCTGTGAGATCTCTTCTGTTTTGACAGCCATTAAGCCCAGGTACCAGACTGAACTCAGAAACAGGCCTTCAAATTGCTGTACCCAAGTGCTAAAGCAAAATTCTCAAAAATAATCAAGTATACATCGGACCACATTGCTCTCAGTAAAAAAAAAAATTACTAGTACTATTGTTAGAGAGAACAAAAAGGTTTTCTGCATAGTTAATACATACAATCAGTGTTTAAGAAATATTTTTATCTTTATCATCATTGTTTGCTGTGCATGTTTTACAGAGGACATAATATATTAGTCCAGTGGTGCATATGCATAACTTATCAGTAAATATACATTCATTAGGGGTGTGCCCTCAAATTTTTCCACTGATGGTGTATGTGATCAGGAAGATTGGAGACTGACCTACATGATCACGAAAGCAGCACTGGCAGATACACAGTGACTTATCTCCCACCGCCTTCCTTACACACAGTAACTGTACACTGAACATGAAGGAAAAGCTCACTAGGAGCTGCCATATGAAGCCATGATGCAAATATTGAATCATGCAAAGGAGCTGCACGATTAAAACTCCTGATAAGTTACCAAAAAGTAAACTCAGGATGATGCAAAACATCCCCACACCTTTATAAAGCTTGCTACACTAGAGAAGCAATACTCTGTTCACACCTTTTTCTTCTCTTTTTCAACAGTATTGGTTATTTCATGTTGTCATAACGCAGAGCTAATGTGCGCAGGCAGCACTTGGAAAACCTACAAGACCCACACTCCAGTCACTTCTTCAAAAATGACAGTTCAGCTGTTAGAACAGCAGCTCCTGGAGATGCAATAAACACAAAGCATTCACACCTGGTTTACTGTAATTTACCGAATGTTACTCAGCTTGAATGTAGTGTCCAATTTCAATTCATGTACTGGTATCACTAACAAAAAACAAACACACACACCCTGACAACCAGCGGGTTTTAAGTAAACCAGGTCTCCTCCTCTCTCTTTGCCTCACCTCTGCTTATTTACTTTCAAAACAAAGCAACACCTTAGCATTTAGTGGAAGAAAGCCATTTGTGGAAACTAGTCTTTGTAAAATCCTAAAGTTGCAAGGCAAAAGGGAAATTCTCCAGGATTTTTATTTTTTTATTTTTAATTATTATTTTTTTTTGCTTTCTGTGGGCTCTTGCAGAGGGACTTCAAGCAAACTGACTCTCCTACAGCACAGCCGGGGCACTTCCTTACCTGCAACGATCTCCGTAAGCACAGCATCCTCGCTGATAGTACCTGCACACCATAGCAGACTGGCTGGTGGAGAGGTCATGGGAGTAGCGACAGTTGTCTCCTTCCTTGCAGACTCCATGCATGAAATACCTGCAACAGAGGGCTGCTGTGAACCGAGGAGAAGCACCGGGGCTGTCAACGCAGTACTTGGCTGATGAGTTGTTTTATAAATCAAGGGGTGCTGAACTAAGAACATCACTCCTGGGACCATGCCTAGTACAAACACACAGACGAGGAAGTCTGAGAAAGACGAAGCCTGAGCTACTGCAGTGAAGCGCACCGCACGCCTGGGGACTTACGGTTAGAGAAGCCTGAAAAAAATGCAAAGAAAATCCTCCCTGGGCTGGGGACAGAGTTTTGTCAGTAGCTCCTCTGTCTTGACAGCAGAGACCCTAAAGAAGTCTACCACTGAATCCAAAAATGCAACAGCCATACCCTAAACAAATATCCTTTTTTCAGTCTGTTTCTAACTTGTAAATCATCAAATTAGCAGCAATTTCCTCTAAGAGCACAACACGTTTTAACAAGGGATGCACTGATGTGCACATTTAGTCAAGTGCTTTTGCCACAGGAGCCAGATCACCAGCAGAAGCACCCTGCTTCAGTACCGAGCTGCCTGCCTTGAGAAAATTAAGTATGGATTTAAACTGCTGAGGGCAGTTTGCTAAGTTCCAGCGTGCCCATAAACCACCACCTGAGCCAAGATCCAGAAGCACAACATCCCCCTGAGCCCCTCCTGCTGCTGGAAGGGGTAGGTCTGCCCCTCTGCACGCTGCTTTGTGGCACAGCCAGCAGGGCCAGCACAGGCTCTGCAGCAGGACCACCTTCTGCCGCACTGCTGGGATGAGGATGGCTCTCCACAAACAGCACCTCCAGCTGGAGCTGCTAAGCAAGGGGTGTCAGAGACACCGAACCGCACAAGCTGCTGCGCAGGGCCTGCAGGCTCTCAGACTGCTGCGTTGCGAAGGCTCAGGCACATTGGAGCAAGCACTTCACCACCTGAGGTAAGGCAGGCTGCAACTGTAACCCAGTACCAGGGAAACAGTGAAGCTTTGAAGGAAGTCTTCAGAGAGCTCATGGAGGGTGTGCAAACCCAGCGGTGTACCGAAGGCGCAAGAACAGGGAAGTGTGAGTGGTTTTATAAGCCAGCAGCTGACGCCAGCCGTCAGGCCGCAGCTCGCTCCTCACAAATACCACCTGGCTGTGCAAACCTGATGAGACACATGACCCTGCTTGGAAATAAATAACGGGAAGAGCAGATGACACTCTGCAGGCTGCTCGCCCCAGAGGAGCGAGTGCCCCAGTCAGGTCTGCCTGCATGCCTCATGGCTGCACCAACCGCCATGCCAGAACACCCCAGGAATAGGGCACTGCACCAAACCACCCCACAGCCAGCATCCTCCACTGCAAAGAGAAAGAATAAATATCCCTCTTCCTCCCCCAAAAACACACCGACACAACCCACTCATCCACAAACACACCTGAAAGCCAAAACTCAGCAACCCACACGCTCGTGGAACCAGGACATAACCGGAATTTCTCGCTTCCTTTAAGGAGCGGGATCCACACCAGCAGGGTCGGAATTACTTCAGGCTGTGCAGTCAGTACAGAGCTGGTGACAAACGCTGCTCTCCACCCTGTGCTTGTCTCAGCACAGCTCTGCCTCCCCCATGTGCTGGGGCAGGCAGTTTCACAGCCACCTGCTGACTCTGATCACAGAACGGCTCCAGATGTAAACTGACATTCTCCCCGCCGCCCCGGGGCTATTTTTAATCCAGCTCAGGTCACCGCTCAGCCGCGCCGCACACCACCCCGCCACCCTGGCCAGAGGGCTGGGGCTGAACAAAGCAACCGAGAGAAAGGTACTGGCTGGAGAGAGTGCTGCTGGCAGGACCCGACCAGAGCAACGTGCCCGAAGTGCAGGAGCCTTGGAGCAAGGCTCTCCCGCTGCTGGTCACAGAGGTCCAAGCCCCCCTCCTAGCCTGTGTGAAGCGGTTCCTCCGTAAGGACAGATCATCTGGAACTCGCCACAACTCATCACACCAAGATGGTACATTATACAGGGGAGGAACTGAATCCTGCAGCAAGTGTGAGCTTGAATAATTCAAGTTGCTTTCGTACTGCACTGTGGTGCGGCAAACTCAGCCTCCTTCCAACAGGACAAACGAGGTGTGGGGAAAGCAGCATCTCCAGGGTTATACTGACTCCACCTCCTCCCGAAGGGATAAGAGTTTGATTTTTTTTGTGGTGTTGAAGTCCCTGTTCTACATATAAAACTGCTGGGCTTGGCTAAAATATGCGTTGAAAAAGCATCAGACTTGAAAAACAGATGTTAAAGCCCAGAGTGCATTATTTTTGGTTAGATGTGTAAAAAAAAAAAAAAAGTTGTTGGAGAGCACTTTTACACACCCATGAATAAATTTAACTAACTTTACATACCACCCGCTGGTTCTGGATACAGTGACAAAGGATTCTTAAAACCGAAAAATGAGCAAGCTACCTGCCTCGCTCACCGACCTGCAGAAGGATACCTGAACCTTGCTTCCTGTCAAATACCCGGAGAATCATCTGCTCTGAACAAATCCAGCTGGAGCAAGGCACGTACAGAACTGAGTTTTCCCTGGTGCCTGCGGTGTTGTCAGCCAAACAGCGCTCATCCCAGCAGCAGTGCTCTCCTTCCTGCTCAGAGACACCTGCAGGAACTGGTGAGGCTGCACAGGGAACCAGCGCAGACCACCTCCCTTGCTCAGCTCATTGCGGGACTGTGCAGAACTGAGCAGGCCAGCCCACGCAGGAAGGAGTGACTGCTTTTTCAGGTGCGGCCTGTCCCTTCCCTCAGATCCACTTAATTCTGATTTCAGGCAACCACGCTTTGTTTATCGCTCTACTGGTTTGGCTGAGAACGTTACACCTGGTTTAGAGCACCCTACGCGGGTGGACGGGAACCTCGGCACAACAGCCAGCTGCACGTAGAGCTCCTCCGGGGCTGTTCGGAACTGCGAGCTCCCGGGCAGAGGCCAGGTGCGCTGTGTTAGCGCAGCATGGGGGCACTCAGCCATCAGCGGCTGACCATGCTCTACAGGAGGCAGCAACCTGACCAAGAGGGAAAAGAAATAGGTCTCAACAGCATTCTTTTTCTTATTTCAAACGTACCAGTAATCAAAGGACCAGAATGTGAAATAAGCAGTAGCTATGGAATTTTATTCCCCCACATTTTAATCCAAAAGATGATGGGGATTTCCACACCACAAAAGCCTTGACAACTGCTAAACGCCAGCAGCAGTGTAAGAATTGCTTTGCAGGACCTATTACAGAACATGATGAATTTGTACTTTGTCGCCCTGGGTTTTAAACCCTACCTGCAGAAAAAGCAGAGAGGAGATATCTGCAAAACTGCAAGTCTAGGAGAAAGCAAAGTCCTTCCTCCCAGCCCCAATGTCTCCCACTCCGCAGTGCCACCCACCCCCCAAGGGCACCACCCAGACATAACAAGCAGCAAGAACTTTCTCTAGCAGTTCCAGAACTTCCGGTTCTGATGACACAGCAATATTCCTTCACCAACCAGGAAATGCAGAGCATTTAAACTGAGGAGACCCCTATTTGTCAGGAGTTTGTCAGCCAGCATCTGCTGTCACCCCTACGATGATTCAGATAAACGAAGCCTATAAGCAAATGGAATTCTGCAGCGTCACTCAAAACAGAAGCTGCTCCAGATACCATGCTGAAAACCCCTGATTTTGAAATTCAGCCCCTTCATCTCACAGTTCGATCCCCTGGCTCATTTACAGAGGTAGAATAAGATTTGGTAGGAGGTATACCCTCTCAATAAGCTAACAGGAACTGCATCCTACTGCGACCAAGCTTAGAAAAAAAAACAGTTGTTATTTTGCAGTCCCAGAAGAACACGCTGAGTCATTAATTTCACTTTAAAGGCTGAGGAAAGTTCTTCTGCCTGCAGCTTGAAGGGCCCACTAGAAACAAACAAACAAAGAAAGGAACAAGCAAGCCATGGGGTAGCTAAGAGGATTAGTCAAAAAGAACAATGGGGAGGCTCGCTGGGGCGAAAGCCGAGATCTTATTTTTGTTCAAGCTCAGGTTACAGCGCATAGCGCCGCTCTTTTGCTGTCATTAAACTTCCCACTAGCCCTGAGCATCTAGAAATAAATGTTTATTACACAGACACGCTGCCCAGTACAGACACAGACCAACTCCACTGCTTCTGCACTTCAGCAGGCACCATCTCCCGTCAGCTCCTCCATCCTGCCTGTTACCTGAGCGAAAATCAATGCACCTCACCCACACGGCCCCCAGCCAGGCCTCTGAGCCTTCAGAACCAACCCAGGGGGCCGATACAGAGGGAGCACCGATCTGTGCCCTGATCTGTGCCCGGCAGCCTGCTGGAGGGCTGAGCTAAGCACCACGCTTCCTCTTGGCCCTACCTCCGACTGCCCTGCATTAACCATTAACCCGGTGACTCAGGGCAAAACCCTTTGTGCGAGGAGGAGGGCTCTGAGCTGCTGCCGTTGAGACAGGCACACCGACAGCGTGCAAGCCACGGCGAGCAGCGAGCAGAACGCCTCTGGTACCGCAGGGCCCAGCTGGCAGCAGGAAAGGACGCCGGCAGCGAGCTCCTGAGAGAGCCGAGCAACGGTTCTCGGTGCTGCTGTGTGATCTGCCTCGGCACACCGGGGAAAAGGTGCAGAGAAGGGCAGATCTCACACCAAAATCCAGAGCCTCCTCTCCTCCCAAGGGATGCTCCTTTTTGCCTCTGAGTGATCTGGAGTGTATTTGTTCAGGAACACACTCAGGTTAAATGGAGTTCACAGATTTTATTAAAAAAAAAAAAAAGAAAAAAGAAAGAAGGATTCGGGAGATGCACCCTGAAGCTAGATTATTGATTTGTTTCACATAAACTGATCGATTTTTATGATCTCAAAACCTGCTTTTTACTCCCGCCGGCCTGCCACCAGGCCGG